>PPJZ02000038.1:0-94868 GCA_003705955.2 Zygosaccharomyces kombuchaensis
GTCGCCGCCGGCGCGGGTGCCGCAGGCGCCCTCGCCGGCTCCCTCAGTCCCCGCTCCTCTGGCAGCGAGTTCACCCGCGCCTGTGACCGCTTGGGTGGTTCCACCAGCTCGTGCAGGCTCCCCGTCGACGCGTTCCTCCGCTCCACCCCTCGCAGCGGGTTCGGAGGCCTCTGCACGTTCACCACCGGGTCGCGGTAGTTGACCTCGAAGCCCGCTCTCTCCAGCGCAGTCTTGTACCTGACCCGGGGATTGATGGGGGGGAAGGGCGATCCGTATATATGGTTGAACATCTGCTCTTGCTTGCCTTGGGGTAGCTAAGGCCAAGACTGTTACTCAGGCGTGTATTCAAGAGTGTCAAAACAACGACGCAAACGTCTGAGCCCACCTGACAGACTGGCATTCTAATAAGCATCCTGCCGTGCGATGGGGCTGCTCGTTTCCTCGAGCCTCTGACGAAAACAACGAGACGAAAACGGGCAATACGCGAACATGTCGCCTCGACTGGCCCAGCACACGATACGAGACCCGGTCCGCGATATCACCGTCCTCGCGCGTAGCCACGTACGAGAGAATGGTGTGCTGCCCCGTCGGGAAAAGTGCTCGGGATTCCCGACGTTGTCGTGGCAGGCTGCAACACAGCGCAGCGCAGCGCTGCGTATATATACAGCATCGCCGGCGTAGGCCGCAGCGCGTCCAGGCGGCCAAACTCGCCCAGATGCAGTTGCCGTCCGCTACGCTGGTCACGCTAACTTCGCTAGCTGCGCTAGCGCAGCTAGCTTGCTCCGCCTCCGCCTCCGCCCCCGCCTCCGACTCAGGCAAGTGGAGCGAGGAGTGGCCTTTCGCAGGCCTCCCCACCTTCGCCAAGCTCCCCTTCCACCGCTGCCTCGTGGAGCCCGCCGAGTTCGACATCGCCATCCTCGGCGTCCCCTTCGACACCGCCGTAACCTTCCGGCCTGGGGCCCGTTTCGGGCCCCAGGCCATCCGCAGAGCCTCTCAGCGGCAAAACGACCTGCGCGGGTTTAACGCCCGCGCAGGTATCAACCCGTACCAGGACTGGGCCACCGTCGTCGACTGCGGAGACGTGCCCGTCACCCCCATGGACAACCATCTGGCCCTCCAGCAGATGAACGCGGCGTTCGAGGAGCTGCTACAAACGGGCAGCCGCCCCCCGCGGCTCGTGTCGCTGGGCGGGGACCACTCCGTGATCCTCCCCGCACTGAGGGCGCTGCACGCCCACTACGGCCCCATCGCAGTGGTCCACCTGGACTCGCACCTCGACACGTGGTCTCCCTCCAGCTACCCTTCGTATTGGCACAGCAACACCTAGGAGTTCACACACGGCTCCATGCTGTGGCTGGCGGCCCGCGAGGGCTACCTTGCGCGGGGCCACTGCGTGCACGCGGGCATACGCACGCGGATCTCCGGCGACGGCTGGGGTGACTACGAGGAGGACGACCGCGTGGGGTTCCACAGAATCCACGCAGACGAGATGATGGACATGGGGCCACGCGGGGTAGCCAGAAAGATCAAGAGTTTCATCCCGCGTGGAATGCCGGTCTACTTGAGCGTGGACATCGACGTGCTGGACCCGAGCGCGGCACCCGGGACGGGGACCGTGGAGCCAGGCGGGTGGCTCACCAGGGAACTGATTGCCGTGCTGCGCAACCTGGAGGACCTGCCACTGGTCGGGGCGGATGTAGTGGAGGTGTCGCCGGCGTATGATCACGCGGACGTGACGGCGATGGCTGCGGCGCAGGTGGTCTACGAGATTGTTACGAACATGGTCAAGACGCCGGGGGTGAAGGCGGGGGCGGAAGGCGAGCAGCGGTTCGCGAGGTTGCCATGACGACATTTACGTGAAGCTGTATGTAGTGTGTGTGTGTGTAATCTGTAGTAGTGTGTTGGAATAGAGTACCATGTGACAGCACGTGGCCAGTGCAGAATGATGGAGGCGGTGAAACGCACCTGAAACGGCGGCACGTGGTGGCGCGTGCGGCTAGCGGCTTCGAACCGGCTTCTTTGCTTCCCTCGCTCCCACCACCCCCACGCCGCAACGTAGCAGTCACCCGAAGGAAGGGGGCGAAAACGTCGGCAAGTCAGATGGCTGCTGGCGCGCGTCTCGGCACGACACTATAATAGCGGGTGTCTGCCTTAGCCCCGCCTAAAGGTGACAACGAACGCAACAGAACGCAGAACGCAGAGCGACCAGAGTGCAACAAGGCGACTACATATCCATCTCAGACAGACAAGCAGGGCACCTGGAATGCCCAGTCTGGCCCAAACCATCGAGGAAAACAGGCTTTCGACTCACAAGAAGGAGGAGCAGCCCCGGTTCGAGGACGTGGGTAACGAGTACCTCCAATGCATAGACGGTGCACCGGCCATGCCGCCACCCTACGAGGCTGTGAATCCAAATGCCAGGATTCGGTTCCCCGTCTACGAATACGAAGAGTGTAGCGTTGAGCCGCCGGCTTATACGCCAGCCGTGGAACATTGCACCGTGGTGGGCGTGAGATGGGAGTGGAAAACGCCGTTCGCACCGCTGCCGGTGGAACGCTGGCATAACTACATCATGGAGATAAACTCGACGCAGCTGAACCTGTATGAGATCGACGCGGCGCTCACGCAGGGGATCAAGAATTACTCCAGTGGCGCGGAGGAGCCGCAGCATACGCATCTGTTCTCGCTTTCGAGCAAGGGCTGTTACCAGTTCAACCGGGCGGACCAGGAACGTATCGCGGCGTCCGTGGCGCGCAACAAGGGCCAGTACCTGCACGTGAGCAAACTTTGCAAAAGTTTCTCGCTGCAGTGTGCCAAGATGGGCATACCGACGGACTACACCAGGAGGACGTTTGTGCTGCGGCTGCGCTGCGAGCAGGAACAGTTGCTGGTGAATTTTGCGCATGTCGACGACATGATCACGTGGGCTATGTATCTACAGATGGGCATCTCCGTCTCGCTCGACTTGGACCTGCGGGAGTACCCGAGCTACCGCATCGTGCCCAGGCGCAGGAGGAGACCACGTCGTGGCAGCAGGAGGCAAAGCGCAGGCCTGCAGAGACCCAGCGGCCCGCGGAAAACTCAGTCCATGGGCAAGATGCCCTTGGCCGCTCTGTCGTCGTCGTCGCAGGCACACGACGAACGCGCGAGACCGCATCCGCGCCTGAAAACGCAGAGAACCGCGAGTTCCGGATTGATGCCGTCCTTGCACAAGCGCCATTCGTCGTCCTCGGGCGCCTCCGGCAGGAAGAGCAGTGCAGGCGACGATGTGCCTTCCCATGGGATCAAGTCCAAGTTGATCCAACTTTTCAAGCCAGAGGAGGTTCAGCTGCCGAGAAGTAAGAGCAGTGGAAGTCTGAGCAACCAATTTGCGGCCAGTGATCCTTGCGCCAAAATTCCGCCAAGGAAGACACGCACGGCGACGCCCGTGGAGACGCCGGCGGCGGCGTCTGCGCCTGCGTCTGCGGCTGCGGTCGCCGACGCTAAGGCCAAAATGCATATGACGGGCTTGAATTCGGTGCTGGAGGATGAAGAGCAGGATGAGGAGCAGGACGACGCAGTGCCCCGTCGCAAGACGGCCCATTTGTCTCCACCTTCACATGGCTCCTCGCAAAGGCCTTTGCCCAGACGATTGGTCAGTTCTCCACTTTTCGCCGTTTCCAGCGAGTCTCTGGGATCGTCCGCGACCAGCCCGGTGACTCCAGGCTCGACCTCAACACCACCAAACGAAAGCGCCGCATTGGGGACGCCCAATCGACAGTTGCAAGGAGAACTGCGGGAAGTGGAACAGGTGCGTCGTGAACATAACGAACACGACCCCATGCGTGATCTGCGCGCCGAAATCCACGCCTCCGTGGCCGACGACGACGAAGATGAAGGCGAAGCGGACGACTCGGACGTGGGTGGGAGCAGGGGCAGCTCCGGCGGCGACAGGTCAGTGTACGTCGAGGAAGGGTTTTTCCACGACAGCGATGACGATTACGTGTACAGGAGGGGAAGCCAACCTATTAAAGGGCCGTTGTCAAGCACTAGTGCCTTCTTCTTGGGCCCCTACTTTTCGGATGGTGGGAAATGGAATCCCACGATCAAGGAACCATCCCGTGGAAGGTACATTAGAGACTCTTTGCGTTGCATCAAGCCATTGAGCGATGAGGAAACCTGGATAGGTAGAGTGGTCTTCCGGCCCCACAGGGCACCGGACTTTCCTACAAACAATGTTCCCTTGCTCTATGGGTCTTCGCCTAGGACTCCTAGCGTGCAAAACAGGGGCACCGCTTGGGATGGCGTTGACTACCGAAAGACGAGGAACCACTATTTGAAGCCCTACATAGTTGGTCCCACCGGACTTGTCAGGGCTAGCACAAAACCACACAACATTTACGAAGAGGTGTAGATAGTGTATTAATCGATTGTGGTTGTTTTCCTAGCTCAGTAGAAAAGATAATTTTTAAAATGAAGGCGCTAGACGCTCCTCTTGAAGTAGCTACGAAACGAACGAAATCCTTATGCATATTTCCCGATCGCAAATTGCAATCTCCTTTGAACCTTATCGATGGCTGACTGTCGCTGTCACAGTTGAGAGAGCTTATTTGAGTAGCCACGTATTTGTTCGGATGTGGAAGCACACTGCACTTGTTTTGTGATAACATAATTAGTGAATTTCAAAAAAAAAAAAAAAAATTATTTCTTTCTCACGTGTAAATTTAGACATTTGCAACACTTGTAGTGGCACATTACCTTTCATTTCTTGGTCTATTTTTTTTTTTTTTTTTGGTGGAAGGGGATCAAAAGCCTTAATGTAATAAAAATACTTGTAAAAATTCTCTGATGTTGTGTTTTTGTTTTTCGTTTTTCAATTTTTTTGATAGACATATCATGATTATTATTATCTGTTTTCCCCTAAAAATATTTGAGCCATAACAAATACAGATAATTGATTTTGAAGGGAGAAGAGTATTGAAATGATTTGCGTAAGAACTCTGTTATGACCAGCGTTAATCGAATTTTTATTTCAGGGGAATTTTTCGGGGAATTGCCACTTAAGAGAATAAACGATCTGGTAATTGTCTGGCAAATTAAACGATAAGCAAACAATATCAACATTGATGATAAGCAGAAGAAATGATGCTACAGGTCAAGGCCGTATCAAAAAATCTTTTTATCGCTTTTTTCCTCTCTATTTTGCAAAATACTGAATGGAATAAATTGATGTCAATTTATGTAGCGTTAGTTCATACGATACAATATATATAAGAGGAGGTTTGAACGCTAAAATTACCAAAAATATTGCTTGAAAGATATTGGTTCTTTGCGCAGCTAATAAATGGTGGGAAAATGTGCTTTTCGGTCTGCTCAGCAGCTCAACGCGATTTTCAGCGGTTTAAACTTGGAAGATCGCCGAGTAGGTGATCCAGTTGCCGAACAAAAGTTAACCCAACGGCACAGACATGAGACTAGTGATTGTGGAGCTTTAAACACTTCCTTTATCCTAGCACAAACTTGGATGTATAAACCAACTTTTTCTCATTCGAATGAAGAGAGCTTAGTTGAAGAATTGGGTCCTTTGGACTCTTTCACCATTCACGGTTTGTGGAAAGAGGGTTCGACTGGGTTAACATTTGGACCCGAAATGTCATCAAAATGCAGTGTTACGTCTGCTTTGGAATCCTCGCAATTTAACACACCCGATGCAAGTTTAAAAACATCTGGGCGCCAGCTTTTAAAAGAAATGAAAAGGTATTGGAAGGGCATCCCTTCTGATGAAACGTTGTGGGAACATGAATATTTTCTTCACGGAAAATTTTTGGAAAAGCCCAGTTGCAATGAGCATCATGATGAAAATGATCTTAGAGCTGAGCGCGCTGAACTCCGTCGGCAATCGATATATGATTATTTCAGAGTTTCTATTGATTTGTTCAAAGGTCTGGATACAATTAAAATGCTCAAGGAATACGGGATAACTCCCAGCATAACAAGAACTTACACTTTGAGTGAAATTCAAACAGCATTGAGTAAAGGATTTCATGGCCTTGAAGTTTATGTACATTGCAAAGGAAACAATGTCTTGAGCCAAGTTCGGTACTTCCATAATTTGAAGGGAGCATTTGCAGAGGGGAATTTTGAACCAATATCTTGTCCCTGGGATAAATGTTCCAATTGTGCTTCGACTCAAATAAAGTTTTCGCCTAAGGGTGAGAATGGGCGATACCATAGATTAAAAGGGTTTATAAAGGTGAAAAGTCATATGTTGGAGGGAGTCTTGACGGGTTCCGGAAACATGTTTGCGTGGGGAACTTCTTCAAATGCTGCCACATTCTGGTTAACTGAAGTGTTTCCAGGCAACTACTGTATTTCCTCAAGACATGGCAATTGTAATTTGAATGACGACGGTGAACTTGTTTGCGATTCTTCAAAAAAAGCTACCACTCGATTTCAACTCAATTTCGGACTCAAAATAGGTTATCACGGATATTTTGTTTGGAGTGCTCGGAAGAGCGGTCGGGGCACATATACGATTTATGGTTGTTATGAGCATTTTCAATTCAGTGGCATCTCCCTTGAGTTTGAAGAATATAGTTAGACTTAGTATTCATAAAGACCGCCTGTCTTTTAATGACAGCCAATACATGCAATTAATTATTGCATAAATAATTTTGCGTCATTTCTTTAATTGGCAATTAAGTTTCCCGGAGTTCGACCCCGGTCGTAAAATGCACAGAAGCATCCGCGTTTTGACGTAAAGAACAAAAAAATATTCTGGAATTCAATAGTTTAAAAGTCAATACAAAAGTAAAAATCAATAAAAAATAAGGATAAAAAAATGGGTCAAAGCAAGAAGCCTTAATAGCGATAGAAAAGGTTCAACCTCTTAAAGAACGAAAACAGATACGATAAAATCCAGTCAGCTACCAAATTTATCAGAAAGGGCTTGGTATTTCAACAGCATGTCAATACCCGATCGAGGAATCACCTAGGAAATCACGCAGACTGGATCGTAGTTGCTGCCCATCATGTAGTTGTCCTTTCTGTCGGAGGAGTTGTCCTTCTTGGTGGCTTGAACGGTTGTTGGCTGCATTGGTGAGATTGATAGAAAAAGTTGGGTTGTATGGGGGAACTACTTGTGTTGTTGTTCTTGAATCTATGAGAGCGACTAAAGGAATTTTGGTTAGTGGCAATACAGCTTAGTTTATATATTCGATCTCGAGGAGTTGCAGTAGTCGATTGGGACTTGTAATTATCACCTAGTAACTACCCAATCAGGATAATTACTTGCTTGAAACAATATCATACTAGCATCAAACGTTTTTCGATTCAATTAGTTTGCCCCATCGGTTCTCAAATGTTCACCGTTGATATTAGTTTCAACAAAGTCATGTAATTACCGCTTGCGGACAACGCAATGTCGAAAACCTGAGCCGAGTTGGGCGATCTCTGCAATACTTAATTTTGAAGTTCTTACATCGTTGAGGTTCCTCGTGGATACCTTTGGCTGGGGTTAGAAATATTCATCGTTTCTTATGCGAATGGAAAGAAGTGAGAATATGCTGCTTGCAATGTTGTGGGGTCCCTGTCAGAAAGCAGTAGCTAGCTGCCAGGGACTCTTGAAAATTGTATAGTTTGGTTCAAAAAGGGCAAAACTTGTAAAATCGATTGCCGCAACATGTCCACGTCCCTGTATGTAGCGCTATGTAGCTCGACGTTAATCATAGAAGGAACGGTGTACAAAGTGCCAGGCACACAAAAACAAAGCAGATCAATCTCATTGCATCAAACGGATTTGCATCAGGGACCGCAAACTGGGGAACTGCAATCGGTCTTGGTGAGGCATCTACAGGGCGATCATCTTCATTGGCTGTAATCCCCAACTGCCTTAGCAGCCCCACTAACGCTGGCGGGAGTCTGGAAGAGACCAACCTGCTCAGTGAGTACTGATCCAGTGGTATCAGGGCCTTAATTAAAATTGCAGTGAATACTAACAGCAAGCATGCTCTGAGAATGGTCCGGATCTCCAACCTGAAGCCGTCCTTGAACATTGGGAGGATATATTACAAGGTGAATATAGACACCGTGGGGAGACCTATGAAGCGAAAGGATAGAAAGAGATACGGTTGGTAGCAATCTTGCAAGCCAATCGAAGTTGAGCTATGGAACTTTCATCAGTCACGGTTTACCAATTCAAACTCAAGTTAAGGCCCATCGAGGTCGAAAAATTTCAACACGTCGAAAAATTGAAGAATTGTGTCAAGAAATTGCAAAAAGCAGCGCTATCACTGCACAAAGGTCAAGCTGGGCTAGTATGAGCAATTCCAAGAGATCGCTGAGGGAAATCCTCGATTCTGAATATGTGGACGATAGTGATGAGGGAAACGAGTTGGATTTGGAAGGTGAAGTGAGCGGTGACAATGAGTCTGTGCACGAACCCAACTTGTGCAACGAGTGTAAGGACATGCAGAGTGAAATTATCTGTAACGACTGCGAGGAGAATTTCTGTGTGGTATGCTTTGAAATGTTGCATAGGGGTGGTAAAAGACGCAAGCATGAGTTTGTAAAGACAACAGATGATGCGACGAAGAGTGAGCCCATGCACACCGAAGAACCACTGCCTGCAGAACCACCAAAGATGTCTGTTCCTCAAAACTTGCCTTCTGAGAAGGAATGCACTAGTTATGAAGACTCCGTGGATGGGAAGCTCTTGTCAATATTGAAAGAAAATGCTAGCTATATCCCTGTGAGACTGACTTACGAGGAAAGGCATCTTTTGAGATTGCTAGAGGCTGCATTGCAAGTTTCTGAGTATACAGACCGTGTGGACATTTTATCCTATAAATCGAAGCCCAAGAGAATAGTGGAGCAATTAAAAGAGATTTGTTCCGTGCTTTCGGGACTCGTCGTGGCATCCAACATGAAGATCGGGCAAAAACTGCTGGAGATGAAGAATTTTAGCGACAATGCCAAATGGTTCCAAGACGTGTTTGAAATCGGTAGACGTTATAAAATTATGAACCCAGAGAGGATGAGAGACACCTACGGTAAACTTTGTTACATGGTGATGGACTCTCGCTTGCCGCAGATTGAGGACTACATGGAGTTCCATTTATACAAACCA
The DNA here is from genome assembly GCA_003705955.2 of Zygosaccharomyces kombuchaensis. Taxonomy (NCBI): domain Eukaryota; kingdom Fungi; phylum Ascomycota; class Saccharomycetes; order Saccharomycetales; family Saccharomycetaceae; genus Zygosaccharomyces; species Zygosaccharomyces kombuchaensis. The sequence continues at coordinate 9,107 of PPJZ02000038.1, forward strand.
ATTAAAACAGTAAAGTCATTTTTGACTTCCAAGCCAGAAGACAAGGGCAAAGCCATGAGTATCTTTGACGATAAGCTTATTCTGTATGCTACTTCCCATATTTCACCAGTGGGTAAGGTAAGAACTCAGATCAACAAACTGATAAAACAGAAGGAGTATGCCATTGAAACTTTGGCTTCCAAATACAGTAGCAAACATTTCACAAAGGAGGACATCCGCCAAGTCCTGTATTCGATTGGCGATTACAACGCTTATATCAATATGAACAGGAAACCCATCATGAGAATGTTAACCAGATTGGACTTGTTCCGCCAACCCGAAATCGCCAAAAAGTACTCTATTGGTATTAAATTCGGCAGAAATGGTGCACGTCTCACGCACGACCATGAACGTCAATGGCATTATGTGCAACAATCACTCATGCTATGGTCCATTATTCAGAGGGAGATGGTACGTCTGTGGTATTTGGCAGACATCGATCAATTTAACGGTTCGCAGTACAAATTGGCTTCTACGGGCCACGGCTTGAATAGAATCAAACCATGTCCTTCCATTTACAAAGAGATGCACAGGATCATCTCTGAATGTCGGTCCAAGACTCATACATGGGTGGGTTCTTCTGTCGTTCACTTGGGTGACGATGCTGTGCCCAATGCCCTTTTTTTCCTGGACAAATACACGCAAGTACCCACGATCCTTGTCCCTTTTGATCAAACTCTTTTGAGAGTCAATGAACTGGTCGAAAACGATGAATTCTTGCTTGAATACGTCAATAAGGAGTATGGTTCTGTGGATGATCTGAAATTGACCATTTTGCAGGATGCATTCGCCCACATGTTTGACGGTTCTGGTGCTGACAACTTCTTCATGAGTGGATCTTGCATCGATGGCAGACTTACTTCCGCATGGAACCACTGTAACGAGATCTCTAAGAAGAAGTATTACAATATCTTCCTGTTGACCGGTTTCACCGGCTTCAACGGTTCTGAAGGATTCTCGGCTTAATGTTTAAAAGAAATTATATGCATCTTTTACAGCTGTCAGGAGTGGTTATGGAACTGCACTGCTCTTGTTGGTGAGTTTTTTAATACCTTTATTTATTAGTCGCGTAAACAATTTTAGGTATCGAACAATGCTTACGCAGAAGGTGGAAGAAAAGAATCCACTTTCCAATGCTTGACGGCGGTGCTTTCCTCTATAATCAACCTGTAGTCATTGATAATGGATCGGGGATGGTGAAAGCTGGGTTTAGCGGTGAAGAAAGGCCCAGGTTCTTCGAACATTCGATTGTTGGCGTACCGAAACAAGGCAATTTCAATACGAAGGGTTTCAAAGATGATGGGTACGTGGGAAACAAGGCTCAAGAGCGAAGAGGTATGCTGCTGCTGCGACATCCTTTAGATCATGGTGTGGTGGTGAATTGGAACGACATGGAACACATCTGGAGTTATATACTTAACGAGTCGCTACAGTTAAAAGATGTTGATGAGCACCCAGTGTTGATCACTGAGGCGCCACTAAATCCGATGAGTAATAGAGATAATATTTGTCAAGTATTGTTTGAAGCTCTGGGCGTGCAGGCTCTGTACGTCGCCATTCCTGCAGTCTTATCTCTATACGCCAGCGGTAAGACAACTGGATGCATCTTGGACTGTGGAGATAGTTATAGTTGCTCAGTGCCCGTTTACGAAGGTTATACATTGACTCCAGCTATGAAAAGGGTTGATTACGGGGGCCGAGATGTTACTGAGCAGCTGCAGATGCAGTTGAGGAAAACTGCAGGCATTTCTTTGTTTTCTAGTGGTGAAAAAGAATTGGTAAGAATCATTAAGGAAAAATCCTGTTATGTGGCTCGCGATCTACAAGAGGAAGGAGAGAAAATTGCATACGATGGTGAAAAGATGGGTGTCAAATTTAAGCTCCCCGATGGGAAATTCCTCACGCTTACCGATGACCGTTTCACAGCTCCAGAAATTTTATTCCAACCTCAACTCATGGCATCTGAATTTGTTGGGCTCCCAGCCATGCTCCTGCAAACGATTTCGAAAGTGGACACAGATCTGCGACCCAATTTATTGTCTCACATTTTGCTCAGCGGCGGAACCACGATGCTGCGAGGCTTCGGGAACCGAATGCTTCAAGACATTGAAGATTTAACACACAGACGCTCTACAATAAAAATTTGGGCACCCCCTGAAAGGAAATACACCGCTTGGATTGGAGGTTCCATTTTATCGGGACTTTCAACTTTCCAGAGAATCATTGTGACCAAGTCTCAATGGCAAGAGGACCCTTCATTGATACATTCCAAATGTGGTTGATTAAATAAGTACATGAATGGGATCAGGTATCATAGACAGTAGTATCTGTCACCGAAGTCGCCAAGCCCCGGGACCAAATACATGTTCTCATCCAACCCTTCGTCAACTGCACCAGTAACGATTTTCACCTCGGGGAAAGCCGCATGGTATTTGTCGATGCCTATTTTACTGCAGATTAAATTTAAAAAGTAAATTCTGTCCGGCTTCACACCTCTTTTGATTAACACTTCGGTAGCCATGATGGCGCTTCCACCTGTGGCAAGCATTGGGTCTAATAGAAACACGTATCTCTGCGAAATGTCCTCTGGCAGTTTTTCGAAGAATAGCTTAGGTCTGGCGGTTTCCTCGTCCCTTTGGATTAGTATTTTACCAATTCTCACGGAACGACAACAGTCTCGAAGACCCTCCTCCATTGACTCACCTGCTCTAACAATTGATACACCACAAATTTTACCCATGAAGGAGACACCTTCAAAATTCTTATCCGTATGCGTTCTCACTGTTAAAGGCTTCACTGGCAAGTGATTCAACCCTTCCTCCACCAGAAGCCTGATGATCCGGTCCGAGTAGAATATAAAGTCTGGTCTAGGTGTATTCCTATCTCTAATGATGGTGTACAATCCAAGCAATTGGTTTGACTGCGTCAACAAGCGCACATTTTTGAATGGCTCAGTGGACATAGCGCGCAGTTTAATGGGAAGATGGAGGTTTCGGCAAGATGATTGACTGAAAGATTCAAAAGAAGTTCTATTTCACCTGTACTTGATATTTTCTTCAAATGCAGCCATATCAGTACCCAGATGACCCGACTGCTTTATTTTTATAGTTGAAGTTTGATGTCTCGATAAAAATTGGGCGAGTTTTTTCGAAGGGCAAAAAAAAATATATCCGACGGAGAACGTCGTCAGCGTTACACGTATCAGACACTGAAATTATTCCAATTACCGAGGAAATTAATCCAAAATTATGTCTTTGGAATCCATATTAACTGGAACTGGTCTTGAGCCCTGCCTTAATCATCGTTCACCTTCGTTTGGTTCTTCGAGGGAAACAAATGAAAATCGTAAATAATGGTGCATTTAGTAATTCCACATTGAAAGTATTAATCATATCTTGTTCGGCAATTCAAGCTATTATTACATAACAAGTATTCAATATACTAAAATTATCACTAAAATACTATTGATACAACCATCTAAAAATTCGGTGAAAACCGGTCTATTCGCCGTGATTGTATGCTGAATTACTCTGGCCTACCAAAGGTGCCTGGTCGATCGATTCAACACTCAATGCTAACAGTTTAAAGGGAAGCTATTACTGCCAGGCAGCTCGCCGTCGCGTTTCTTCCAAAACACGGGTGCGACGCAGGAATCTCGATGAGATCTACGAAGTCTTTCAGGTAGTAGTAAAAGGCGGATTGCTAACACTACATGATATGTAAGCAGTTTTCTCTCATGATTTCAAGTTCGAGTACACTTGTAAAATACAAATTACATGCTGTTATTTACATGCATCATCTCGCTAATCCGTCTCTTGGACGTAAATAATTTCAGACCCTTCTTCGGGGCTCAGCGAAAGAAGCACTGTTCCTCTTATAACAATCAAGCCCAGCTCTCTTGTCTTATCCTTAAGGATAAACGATTGATCCCCTGGGTCTCTCATGTACTCAATCGTCTCGTCAAGCACTAAATTCATTAGCTGGTCATAACCCTTCAGAACCCCTAATACAAGTCTGCCTCCCATTAGCTTTACACGCACTTTGGTGTCTTTGTACTTGGCTAAGTCTAGAATTGCCTCCCTCTTGGGGCCTTCAAATTTCTTCCTTTGTTGCTGTGGTGCGTCATGTCTCGATTCAGACTGAAAAAAGGACTAGAGTTAGTAAGATCAAATCCCAGAATGTATTTCCTTTGGACCAACATACAACTTCACTCATCTTGATGTTATTCTTGTGTCTTTCTGGCAATAGTTATTGAAGACGAGTATGAACTGCATGAAATTTTCACTTGTAAAAAAAAACTGGAAAATGAAATTAAATGATTAAACCATTAAAAAGGCCTCTTCAATGGTAAAAACTGCTATTGTATCATCATTATGCTCTGTTACAAAGGACTGGGATACCAGTATAACATTGGAGCAACTGTGTAAGAGAGTTGAGGCGTTTACTGGGATCTCGCCCAGCGATATGAAGCTTACATTTGAATTTGAAGAAGGAATAGCCTCCCAAACCATTAAAGATCCTAGCCACAGCCCTGAATTACGACCTTTTGAATCAATTGGCCATGCATCTAGAATAATTGTGGAAGATTCAAATGACTGTTCCATGGTAAGTCAATTGCAGCGTTCGGGTGATGATGATGCTTCTTTCCAACTGTCAGAAGAGGCATATGCACAAAGGAAGGATAGCGTCCTTAATTGGAAGATGCAAAACAAATGGGGCAGATTTGATCCTGAAACTAAGAAAATGCAAGAAGGCGATAGAAAGTATCAGCGACAAAGAGTCGACCAACTGGAAGTTGGCCAAAGATGTTGTGTAAGCGGCGAAGGTCAGCAAGAAAGAAGAGGTTGGTTGAGGTATGTGGGGAAGGTATCGGAGATAAACGAACAGGACACATGGTGTGGTGTGGAATTTGATGCAGCTGTTGGGAAGAACGACGGCACTTTTAAGGGCAAAGTATACTTTGGACCGGTGAATCCCAGCCATGGGGGGTTTGTCAAACCTTCAAAGGTGAAAACTGGTGTACAGTTTGCTCCCTTGAAGGAGAGTGGTGAGAGTGATGAAGAGATATGACGGGCTGTGAGATTTATTTTGATTTTTCCCTGAACAATTTTTGGTATCAAAGTAGTTGTTGAAGTGTAAATTTCTTCTCACCTACTTACTATTCTGGTTTGGGTGACCCGAACCTGGAAACGTCCACTTTACTATTGTACTTATTTCGTTGAAATTGAATTGAAACCAATATTCTACTAAATATAGTGGTCTCGCTGTTAAAAGTTTTAAGAAATATAAGATATAATTATAATATGATTAAAAGGCTTTTCAATTGTTATCTGTCTTCGCTACAATCTTTTAAAATCCGAAGTTCAAATGTAATTTCAAAATACATAATCGCAAGGTAATCTGGGATTGCAAAACTCCTTAGAAGTACAGGTGTTTCTACCTAGTTGCTTGTGTTATCGTTGGCACACTTCTATATATTAACTTTCACTACGACTACTATTATTTCTGTATTGTGATTTTTTTTTCTTGAAAAAGCCACTCGACAAAAATATTGATACTTTTTAAAAGATAAACAAGCATCACGATCCGTTTCTTCATCTTTGAACAACAAACTAATGTCCAACGTTACTTCTGAAGGTGTGAATAGTGCGGAGACATTGTTCGAAAGGACCCGTACAAACCTGTTGGCAAGTTTTGAAGATTTTGACTTGAAGAAGGGCCTCAGGCTGATCATTATTGTTGGTGGTTACATCTTATTCAGGAACATTGCCTCTAGGGAATTGGCCAAGAGAAAGCTGGCAAATGAAGTTCGCAGAAACGAGGAGGAGAAGGCTAAAAAAAATCAAGCTGAACTGATTGAAAAGCCGGGAACCACCTCAAGCAGCACGTCTGCAACGCCATTTGGATGGGGTAACAAGACGAGAAGGAGAAGAAAGGAGCAACAAGAGGCGTTTGCAGATCTTGTGGAGCGTGTTAATCAGAAGAAAAGCGAAAACGATCTTGAGGATATTGAAGATTTGTTGGAGGACTAATCGGCCACTGTGCTATGTGTAATTGTTTATTGGATTCGACTATAAAATCTCTAATTATAATCAAGCATTGGGGAAAGTTCGACTGCGCTTAGAAGCAAGATTTCTAGGCTTCATTGGTCTTGCATGCTTGTTCTATTCATCATTGTATTTTCTTCAAGATCATCGCAAATTGAGCGTAAAAAAAAAATTTCTACCTCATCACATCGAAAACCTAATTTTATAAACACTTCAAATTATTACAGGAAGACTTTGAAGACGTCACAGTGATGAGTTTTGGTAGGGGACGTGGTGGAGGGAACAGCTTCACTAAGAATCTGCCCTTTGGGTTGGGTTTCGAAGATGTTGGAATCAATAAGACAACTGAATTTCCCAGTATACCGTTGCCAGTGAACAATCCAATTAATGCTCGAGAAAGAACGCTTGCTGTGACATATATTAAATTCGGACAGACCGTCAGGGACGGTCCGTTTTACACAGGTACGCTCTCTCTGGCGGTGGATGAAAAGGACACTAATAGTGGCAAGAAGGGGAAAAAACCATCGCTGGTGGAAGAAGAGGGTTATATGGATGGAATTGAACGATATTCAGATAGGTATTTGAAAAAGAGGAAAATTGGGGCTTCGATAGATGAGCATCCCTACCATTTGGAAGTTTTTCCTAAGGAACTTTACAATGTCATGGGCATAGATAAAAAGAAGCTTCTAGTCATTTCAAAATTTAACAACGCAGACGATATCTTCACAGGAGGGAAACAGGATGAGAGTGCTGGGTTGTCCATGCTGGAAAAATTGAAAGAGCTTGCCGAGGTAGAAGATGATAATGATGACGAAGGTGAGAAGAATAAAGAAGCCGGCGGCGAAGAGGACATAGATGAAGAGTTTGAAGACGAGGATGATGATGACGATTACAACGCTGAAAAATATTTCAACGACGGAGACGACGATGATTATGGGGATGACGACGATCTTGGAGATGAGCCCGCATTTTAGTAAGATTCAGTTACAAAATCTTAAACAAAACAATTTCACATAGCATATCCGTTTTATAGGCCTAAAAACCTTATTAATAAAATACAACTTATTTTCACAATACCTAAATTGTCCTACTTTTATTTATTCACATCACTGGCGGGGGTCGCCTTCCTGGCGAGCGTGACTTATTCCTTGGTTGAGATTTGGGCAAGGGCGGTAGCCGTGGAGTGTCTTGTCGATGAGATGGGGATACATATTCCACGCTCCCCATATCACTACTATCAAAACGATGGTGCGGAAGGGGATGTCTTCTGGGTGAATGTGCTTCGCCGTTGCTCCTACGAGACACATTGGAGGGCAAAGGCGGTAACGACGGGTGTCTTTCAGCACCCACCAATTCCGATGGTGATGCCTGAATTGAAGCAGAGCGACTCACGGATTCTTCTTCATCATCCAACCAAACTACACCAATGGCTTTCTGCAGTGCCTCTATGTCTACTGGCGTCTCGGATTGCTGGTTAGTCGTAGAGTTATTCGGATTTTTGAACACATTGATCTTCTCTTTGAGCTTTTTCAGATTCGCAAAATGAAATTTGGTGTCGCTTGTAGTAGTTACTTCGGTAGCATTGGTGTCTTCAGACGTACTGGTCCCCACCGAGGAATTAAAGGTGGGGATGGCCTCGCCGCTCACGGAGCTCGAAAACGTGGAGTGAGAGAGCTCGGGTAAGAAACTTCTTGAACCGCCTGCAGCTGGTGTAATCTCTCTTATGGCCGAACCATGCATATAGGGCTCTGGTTTCGAGTGGAGGTCGCCTATTGGTTCAAGTGGCTCTAAGTCTCCAGGCAAAGGTGGTACTGGTCGACTCATAATTGATGCGTCCATTGCATCCACATCCCTATTTCTCGCCTCCTTGTGTAAATGAGGTAGACTTGGAGTAAATGTCAGCTCAATAAATATCGTTCCTGCAAACTCATTTCTCTCCCTTTTCAATTCATACCAACAGCAGTACCCTTCCTTCGGATCAGCTCTGATTCCATTAAGCAAATCAACTTCACATCTGCCAATGATCAAAGGAGGTTTCTTTTTTCTGTCGCAATAGACTTCTACCTGCATTACGGGTTTGACTTCTGGTGTTATAGCATATTTCTCTAAATAGTTGAAAACTGGGTTCTGGCCGGCCCTGAACAAAGTGTTACTCTCCCTAGTCATATGTGCAATCCTCAATCGAAGCATGACATTCTGTTTGTCCAGCTTGGTTAAATTGGGCAGGTCCTTCGCCTTACTAACATAGACACATAGCGTTCCCTGACTTCCACTCCATACTTCGGTAGTCATAGGTTCTCCCCGGTGAGCAGCAATACTCTTAAGATCTACAATTGCCCTTGAATAGTCTTCATTATAAAGGCAGAGGAAAGAAGGACTCTAGGCCTTACGCGTTCTCGATGATGTTTATGCTTGTTGTAGATCGATTCACGTGATTTATTTTTAATGTTAAAAGGTGCTAATGATACAGTATTATAGAAACAACGTTGGATGTATATCATCACCTTTGATACCTGCTGACATGCTCACCAGATCCCTTCGGTCCCTGAGGCAACCCTTGTGTGTTGGTTCTTTTACCCGTATTGAATTTGGAGCGCTCCGAGTCCTTGCGTAGATCTTCCGAAGAGCGATTGTCATTCTGTGCTAGTCTCATTTTGCTGCGGTTCTCATCAGCCCTGTACCGCTTTGGAGGTCTTTCGTCAGCTGAACCGGATGTCTCATGTTTCGGTCTTATGCGGCTGCCGCCGCTTTGGTCCCGAGGGATATACGTCTTGCTACTGCGGGCCTCTGATCGGGGCTGCAAAGGTCTCTCTGGGAATGAAATGGAGCGTGGCGCCGCTGGGGACCTCTTGGATTCCACCCCTCTTGGTGGTGGTCTCTTCCTCGACTCGTAGCTCCTGTTCCAGCTGACTGGCGTTCCCTCGTTTGAATCTGCTTTGAGATCTCTGGTGTTGGGCCTTGTGATATCATTGTTGTTATACCTGCTGCGTTTCTTGGTTAATTCAGTGGGTGCCGAGTCCGAGTAAAGATCTGCACGAGCCCTCGATGTATCATTGGAAATTAATTTCACTGCAGATTTTATCTCATCAAGCTTTCTTGTAAACTCTGAGTTGTTAGGATAATAGACCAATGAGCGGAAGAAGCCTTCAAAGATCTTGAAGATGGAGTTCCTGAAGTCTTGAATAGGCATGGCTTCCTTGGACAATCTTTTCAAATTTTGATTTTTAGCCGGATCACTTATGCAGTCAGCGGCTCGGTTCAAGTTATTCTTGTTCAGATGATAGCACACTTCGTCCATAAATCTAATGACTTTGCCAAAGGGCCAAGTGGATCCTTGTGGACGATGAGGCTGTTTATCACCAGAGGGACCCGTGGGGATATCCTTCAATTTTTCTGTGCCTTCACTTTTTTTCTCTACCTCTTTGTCAATATCTTTAGATTTTTCCTTTTCTTCCGTCTGCTTCGCCTGCTCGCTTTTCTCTCTCTGCTTTTTGTTCATTTCCAATTGCTTTCTTAACTCAACTTCCTTCTTTTCATTTGCCAACAGGTTCTCATATTGTCTTATTTCCTCCACTTCTGTATTAAACTTCTCCTGCTTTTGCTTTTCCACTTGATTCATCTCACAAAATTCTTCCAACTTACAAGACTTCCTCAAGCGAGCGTTCAAATGTCCCAACAATGCATTACTGGGTAGCTTGATGTCTTCTCTTTCTTCGGTGACCAAAATTTTTTCTAAAGCCTTGCATACAATTTTGATTTGGGTATCAACCACGGGCGCAATGTGTGATACATGTTTCATGAATTCAATGCCATTTCTGATAGACATATAGTTTTTGTTGAACAATAACTCTACCACCTGGCCTGTGAGTAGGTCATTACAGTCATATAGCTCCCTGCTGAACAAAAACTCTGCCTTGTTTTTCAGTCTTGTCTCTTCCAAGCTTCTTAAGATTTGGGCGAAGAAAATACCCACATTACCAGCTTCAGATCTGGTGCAACAAAAAAGTAGAGTGCTTAAAACTCTGGAGGACATAAAAACGTTTAGAATCTTAATCAAAGTTTTAAGATCAAAAGACAGCAAAAGAAAGCATGAACTGAAAAGCGCATCTGGTGGCGAGAAAAGGACCCTAGGGATGATACAGTACTGAAAGAAAAACATAATGCTTTCTTCTGATAAATTTTCGCTCCAAACTCGGGAACACTCGGTTATCAAACGTTTGCTGTTGTTGAATGTTTTTTGATGAGATATGCAATTGACTAATACGTCCTTTATTTGTTCGGAGTATTCGTTCCTCTTTCTTGTAGAGGAGGAGTTTGAAGACTCATCTTCTAAAGCAGATTTATTCTTATCATACAACGACCGGTCAAATTGGACATCATACAGCGAAAGCTTCCAAAAGGTCAGAAACAATTCTTTGGAGATGTAAGAAAAATCGACACCTTCAAAAACAGCTTTATGTAGCATTTTATCAGCGGATGGATCCTCTTCTCTAAACTTTTGGTCAAGATACTCTCTCCAAATGTGGAATACCCAAGATGTCGACATATGGAACTCGTTCGTCAAAACCTCTAGAGGAAGAACGTTATCAGTAAATTGTTCAGATGTAAAGCAATGTTTAACCAATTCAATAAAAGACCACAGCAAAGTATTCATCTCATCGCATCTAGTAGATAGAATCTTGTAGTGAGCATTTTCGGTATTAGCCTCCCTGTTTAGGTTGTATAATAAAAGAATTAGTTCTGATATTGTCTTTTGTTTTGCAAATTGGTCCACTAGTTTAGTAGCAATTTCGATATTATCGTCCCTGGAGTCGAATATAAGTCTTCTTGCTTCTCGCCTCAAGGGCTCCCCTGAATTTAGCATAAGTAGTCTTGTCGTGTTCACTTCATTCAAGTCTCTGATACCGCCTACGGTGGCAATTAATTCCCTCAATATGGACACGGCAATAATATTGCCGTTGTGTAATGTTTTGATGATGAAAGCGAGAATATTCGTAGTATCCATCTTAGGACAGCTCTTCGCCAATCCTGCAATGTAAATTGAGAGTCTCTGAACCCACATGTTTTGATTCACGCCATCAGTTTGAATCACTGGTCGATTGTGAGTCAAACGTAGTAATAAAACAAACTGCAGGACATCGTACGCAAAGTTATTGAAGTATTTGGTGGTTATGACCACTAATTCGGAAACTTTGTCATAATTTTCGATCTGTTTGACGGTTGGGATTAAAGTCGCCAATGGATTGGTAGATACTAAATTTGCTAACCTTCTTGACTCAACTTCGATTGTATCCATACTAAGGGCTTTTAAAATGCTTTTCGCCTTTCTTTCGGCCTTGTTGAATTTCACTTTGACTAGAAGTACATCTTTGGAAGTTTTGGTAATCAATTCATTGTACAAAAAATATCTCCTTTGGAAAGGAAAGTTCTTCATTAATTCGTAAATTTCACTGGTAATCACAGGATTGATGTCAAGTACGGGTATTGCGGGAAGGATAAACTCACGAACATAATTAATCCATTTATTTACAATTTTCTCCTCGTTGTCACAGACGCTGTTTATATCTGCCAATCCGATACGACAGACTTTAGATATCAATTGTGGAAGTTTGCCCAAAGAAGGTCCGAGGATCGAAAAAATTTCATGAGATTTGGTGAACAATTCGTCTATGTTTTGTAGTAGAGTCAAATGTTTGGACCATTCAGAATAATAAAACACAAATTTTATTCCCAATTCGAATGAAGAAAACGGATTGTGTGACTTTCTTTCCCTAAATAGCCTTGTCTTAGTCGACAATAATCCATTGTCTAGCGTTGTCAGGGGCAGGGAATTCTGAAATCTTTTTGATGTGCGGAAAACCAGGGATTGATAGAGTGGATCCAGTATGTTTTCAAATACTCTGCCAATTAATCGAGGAACCAAATCATCAATATACACAAAATTAGGATGAGTTTGCAATACATGAAACGCTGGGATAATGCAACCATGAGCCAGTAATCTTTGCAGGAACGCAACTTTAGCTCCATGGAGTACATCGTCTCTGATTTTTTCCTCTGCCAAGGCTTGCTGCCTTTCTTTAGTTTCTTTCGCTCCTTCCATTACAATTTTACTCATCTCATCTTTCTGCTCATTCCCGCCATCTGCGGTCTCGTCTTCCTCCGCAGTTAAGGCATCTGCCATGGCCAGTGGATTAACCACACCTTTCATAGATTCTGCTTCTAACTCATTGTCAAATTTTCGAAAGAATTTTTCCAAAATCTCATCGTTAGGACTCAAGTTGTCCCAAATGGATAAGAAATTGACAAACCCATTTTGTATCAAAATACAAATCATATCCAGGTAATCCGTATCGTTTTCTGCAACATCTTGATTGATATGAAAAGCTATTAAATTGGAGGCCATAAAGTTTCCACCCTGATTTAGTGTTTCGTAATGTTGGTTATCCGCAGAATGGTTTTGTGGCCAATAATCTGATGACTTTAAAAATTGCACTAAGAATTCATAATCTTCTGTGATGAAACCGCTGGAAACATCAAGTATTATGTCTAAACAACGCATTGGATCCAAACAATATTTGCCTGCTATCTGTTGGAATTGTTGCACAAAGCACTTCACCTTGTACAATTTATCGGGATCATAGTAGGCCGCTAAGAGTAGTATCACAAGTTGTGTGAAGCCAGTAGAACACTCCGCCAAACAATTGAATTTTTTCAATTCGTACTTGGACTTCTTCAAAAGGTGTTTCAATAGCACAGTCTGTCCGTGGCTCATTAACTTCGTGGATAGCCTGCTAAATTTGAACATTTCCTTGTGTAGCGATTTTGTAATCCTTGCCAGCGCCAGCACCACATTGTCGTCTTCATCTGCATAACTATTGGAGACAGACACAAACATCTTGCCCACAAGCGATGAAAGTTCACTGTCCTTGACGTCCTGTGCACCGCTGCCAACAATATCCTCCACTAATTTAGATACCTGTGGCATCGTCACAACCGTCCCCTCGGAGTTCTGTTCATAAATCAAGTCAAATAACTCGTAAAAGATATCTTTGAGCCACTTTTGCCTTTGGTCGACGCCTTCAAGCTCTTTAAATTGGTTGCATAGTTCTTGACTCTTTGCTGCCCAATTGTTAACAAAATCTCCATCAAAAACCTTGCGAAGTGGGGGAGAAACAATGTCAGATGCTACAAGCCTATCTATTGTGGCACTGATGCTTTCGGACATGCTCACCTTCACCTTTTTGCAAAAACTGGCGCTTTTCTAATTAGCTTATTTTTCAAGTGTTAATTAGTATATTAAGCTTGTAAATTTTGAAACTTCCAGACAAGCGAAAGCTGTATCTAAACTGTCGGCGAAACAATGGTAAGTAATCAAGTAATGATATTGATCATTAATCGAATGTTACAATTTCTGTTTTCCTAGCTACTAACATTTTCTAATTTCTAGAGTGAAGGTCAGGGCCAAAAACAGTACCAAGTACTGAAACACAAGTATGTCGGATTAGGGAAGGAGAACACTACACAGGAAGAATGGCTGGCAAATGTACATAGGGATACCTACAACAGCTTACAAGGCCATGCTGCGCTGCTGGAGTACCTGGCGCTGGCGCAAGGTAGTCCCAGCAAGCGTCAAACTAAGATTCAACTCATTAACAAAATGGGTCAAGCTAAATTACGAACTGCTGAAGAGTGAATAATGATTATTTTTTTGTGTAAATATATATAGTACAAACTGAGTATCTAATATGACATGGTCTGCTGGTCAGACACCGTAACCACTTGTATGGTTCTACCATCGACCAACGCTCCATCAAAGAGCCTCCTCACACGCTCTAACTCTTGCAAAGTTGGATGTGAAAGCCAGACACTCGCCGTTGCAGATCCAGAGGGCAAGTCCTTGACTTTCACTCTGTTAATATGTGCATGCGAAAGCTTTTGAAGCACAATCTTCAAGGATTCCTGGTTGACGCCCACAGTTAAGTTATAAAGTACCAGAACCTTATCAGATACAACGCTATCTGTCGATATGACAAGTCTGTTGCCCTTGTTCTTGCCCCTAGGAGTAGGACGGCCTCGGGGTCTCTTGTGAGAGTTATGTTTCTTTCTGGCTTCTACAGCAGAGGATGCCTCACGCAAAAGGGCACCTACATCATTAGCACCTACCAATCTTCCATTAACTACCTTGAAACCTTCTCTAAAGGGTTGCTTCTGAGTAGGGAGGCCGCCAATAGGTGTAATCCTATCGATCAATTTCTTACCACGATTGGAATTCCTATGGGACCTATTGTTGCCTGCCATGATTAATATTAGCTAAACCCAGTGCGCTTAAATCAAAACTACTGTTAGGGCGTCAAGAGTGTTTCTAGACTCTTTTTTGTTCTTCTGAAATTTTGTTCGTCGATCCATCATAGTCAGGTTGGCTGGAATTTTTCAGTGTAATAGGGGACTTGCAGACACGTTAAACATTGAAATGTGAAAACACATTGGACAAGAATCTCTCATAACAAATAAAGTGATACGGTGCGTTTAGGCTAACATGTCTGACCCTGGGAAGTTCAATGTACAGAGCTACAGTCTAGTGAAGTTACTGAAAAGATTGGAGGATGCTACGGCGAGATTGGAAGACGTTACAATTTATCAAGAAGGTTATATCGAATCGAGAATTGCCGAGACTGCTGCTGCTGGTGGCCTCTCTTCCAAGGAGGTGAATGCTGTCTCTTCGACTACACCCTCTGCTTCTGTTCCAGCCCCTAAGAGTCTGGAACCCGCTTCCAGCCAGGCTGAGACCACCGGTTCTGTGGCCCAGTTTAGCCAGTTGATCCAGGATAAAGTAGTTCCTTTGACAGAATTATCTGCCAAGATAGATCCATCTGTGACTGCCATCGTCCAGGTCTTCAAGGAAACGTTTGATCGCCAGTTGGAATTTTTGAAGATTGCTGCGGCGTCCAAGAAACCAGATTATACTTCTATGACATTTGCCGATTCTTTGGCCCCCATCAATCAGGCAATCCTGAAAATCGGTGAAATAAAGGACCAAAACCGCCAAAGTCAATACTTTCCCTATTTGAATTCTGTAGCAGAAGGTGCAGCTTTGTTCTCGTGGGTCGCAGTGGACACGCCAGTTCCCCTTGTTGGCGATTTTAAAGATGCTGCTCAATTTTGGACTAACAGGGTGTTGAAAGAGTTCAAGGATGTGGATCCTAATGCTTCCACATGGGTCAACTTGTTTTTGAGCATTTTTGACCAATTAAAGGCTTACGTGAAGGAGTATCACCCCACAGGTGTATCTTGGAACAACGATGGTAAGGATTTTGCCACTGTTCTGGCTCAATCGCAGGGCAGTGGTGGTGTTTCTCCAACTGCTGACCCCGCTGCATCTGGTGGTGCTCCTCCGCCTCCACCTCCACCTGCTCCACCTGCATCCGTCTTCGAATCGAAAACGGAAGAGACAGCTAGTAGCAGTGGCAGCGGTGGTATTAATGCAGTCTTCGCCGAGTTGAATCGAGGTGAAAACATCACTAAAGGGCTTAAGAAAGTCGAAAAGTCTCAGCAAACCCACAAGAACCCAGAACTGCGTGCATCCTCTACCGTTCCAGTTGAGCATACGTCTTCTAAGGTTGCACCGCCTGTAAAGCCCAAGAAACCCAACATGTTTAAGACCAAGAAACCCCCTAGAAAGGAGCTGGTTGGCAATAAGTGGTTTGTGGAACATTTCGAAAACACACCAGCTGAGCCAATTGTAATTGAGGGCAAACAGGATGAGTCCATATTTGTAGGCGGCTGCACAAATGTTTTGATCCAAGTCAAGGGTAAAGTCAACGCTATCACTGTCAACCAATCTGACTCCATCAACGTGGTGTTGGACTCGTGTATTTCTGGGTTAGAATTAATCAAATGTAACAAATTTGGTGCCCAAGTGGAACAAAGTTTGCCTCAGATTACTCTAGACAAGTGCGATGGTGGTAACATCTTTTTGTCCGCTTCTTCTATGAATACTGAATTGTACACCACTTGCAGCACCTCCATTAACGTCAATATGCCCGTTGGTGAAGATGGTGATTTTGTCGAGTTCCCTATCCCAGAACAACTGGTCCACAGCTTCCACAACGGCAAGGTTAGCACCACGGTTTACGAACATGCAGGTTGATGGTCAAGTATGAAGACAATGAAAGAAAAGTAGAAGATAAAATATACTATTTACAGTGGCACAACAATATCTAAATCGGTGTAAAAAATGTATCGCTGCCTTCATGACAAGGTATTTAATTATTTGCCCCTTCTCACGTAGTACATGTACGCACGTTCGTGAACCGGTAAATCGAAGGGGGAAATAACTTCAGAGTGACCGGGACGTGCCACTGGGTCCCTCAAGTAAATTGCATGGCAAGTCTTGAAAGAAATTTCCAAATGGTGTGGTAGGATGGCAAATGGCGCCAGGAAAGGTCTGGACTTCCATGGTGTGAAATAGGGCCTTTTTGGGTCCGCGCGACCGTAAAGGTGTGCTTGCCAGGGCAAATTAATGGCTTCTTGCGCCTTCTTTTCATCCTCTGCTAATTCCTCTAGATTTATGCGTTCATGGTACCTAAGTTTGGATACCCATTTTTCATCGTAAGGAATTTCCACTGAAGACTGGTCTCCTTTCTTCTTTTCGTAACTGCTTCTCACAGCAATGCTATATTGTTTGGTTAATTCGGACAGATGTTTTTTGGCGGATCTAATCGACACCTTAGCGCCATCACTCAATCTCAGCTTCATCTCATCAGTGGGGGAAAGTAGTCTGTCAGCCAATTCAGCGGTTTGTTTGGGTTTGGGGTTTTCCAATTCTTTCTTTGTAAACTCTTTGGATTTGTTGATCTCCTGGAAACATTCGAAAGCCAAATTAGCTAATTTTGGATCCTTACTCACCACACTTGTAAAATCTTCCACAGTTACAGAATCCGCATCCTTACCTGCCTTCCCGTAGGCGACCAAAATTTGTGTCAGCATGTTGGTGGGTGTACAAGAATTTAATTCTTGTAATTCTTGTGTCTCCAGAGTTTTGTTGTATTGTTTGAGGAAATCCAAAAACTGCAATTTCTTAGGGTTGGAATCATCCATAGCTTTGTATTTGGCCAATTTTTCATTCCATGTCGCTCTCGGATCGGTTTTGGCTTCTTTGACGTATTTATTCCAAAGAGTGATTTGGGTCTTATCGATCTTCAAAGCCTCTCGCAAACTGGGTTTTTTAGCCCCCAGGGCTTCAAGCACTTTGATAGGTCTTACACGGAATACATCCCCGGGCCTCAAATTGTAGTTAGGGTGTGCAATCTTGACACCATTAACAAAGACATTTCCCTGCAAAATGAATTGCCGAGCCTGCCTTACCGAAGAGGCAAACATTGCACGGAATATTGCAAAATCTAACCTTCTCTCGAGGGCTGCAAACGTCTGCAGCAGGAATGGTGTCTCCTCCTCTTTACCACCACGCAACGAAGCATCCAGCTGCGCGACAGAGTCCAATTTTGGATTGAAAAGAGCCTGCCACCTGCCTTCCGTCATGTGTTCACCGTGGTAAGCTCTCGTCTCCTGTTTGGCGGTCCATTTCTGTTGGTAGAGTGTTTTAGACCTGAAATCCACTTGGCCCTTTTTGTAAAGATTAAACAAGTTGTACTTGTTAAAAGAAGTACGCACACGGCCCCTGGTAAGGGATTTAAGCAACGTGGCTCTCCTAGGCATGGTGAACACTTATATACCAGGCTCTGTGCAGTGATCTCTTAGTGAAGATCACCTTTATTGTTGGCGAAGATTTGGCATTTGAAATTTTTCACCTACTCCGTTGCGGATGATACATGAAAGTTCACCTAAGAATCAATACTTATGTGAAGGCTCATCGCTAATCTAAAAGGCTAGTTTCTAGCAGGTCTGTGAGGTTCTGGAGCTTTCATGGGGGTGGATTGGACGATTGTGGATGAGATTCGGTTGTTTAGATGGGTAGCAGAGTTTAAACCCGCTGGAATGAATAAGCATTTCCACATGTACTGCATAGTGGAAAGGATGAATCATCCCGACAAGTACCCTGTGGTGCTTCTCCAAAAGGAAAATGTAAAGCCTGCCAAGGTATTCTCGGCGGCCGAAATATGGGATAAGCTATCCCAGTACTACGATTTTGAACAAATGGATCTGATAGAAGACCAAGCACCATCGGAGCCGTGTGATAATTTAATTGTGACGCACAAGATCCAATTGACACAGCAAAGAGATTTTGAACTGCCGTGGGAAGAGTATGGGGATTTGATATTGGATCATGCGAAAGGCGAAGAGGATTTACCCTCGTCTAATGAGGCTCGTGAGGGCTCGATAGAATCACCACCAGAATCTGAGAAAGAAGATACAAGGCGTAAGAGAAGGTCCGCCAGACTGCGTAAATCAACCAGGTTGAACCCAAGCAGTGACGGTGAGGAGGATGGCGAGGGACAGGACCAGGGCCAGCGCCAGGGTCAGGGCCAGCGCCAGGACCAGGACCAGGACCAGGACCAGGAACAGGTGCAAGCCCAGAGCCAGAGCCAGAGCCAGAGCCAGAGCCAGAGCCAGAGCCAGAGCCAGAGCCCAAGCCAGGTTCAGACTCAGACTCAGATACAGAACAAGACCCCAGGAGAAGAGGTTGAGTCAGAGGAAGAGGGTGAAGCGTCTATATCAGGCTCAGATCCAGATGGGGAGAATGGTATCATGAAGCAAAACGAGCAGCCAATGGCCAAAAGAACTCGGCATTCCTCTTCAATTGGTACCACTAGTACCGACATAGGCGAATCCTCGCCTAATAGGAAAAAACGCAGGGCGGACCCCTCGCAGCAGCAGCAGCAAGCACAAGCATCCCTGGCACCTGCAGCGCTTGCGGTTCCAGGGAGCACGCCGGCAGACATGCCAGTGGTCATTCCTGCTACAGAAGCAACACCGACTCCGGCAGTTCGCACCAGTTCCAGGGTTTCTAGTAGGCTACGCAACAGAAAGTAATCAAAGTAATCTAACGTATGTATATCTAGTTCACCTTCAACAACTCAACGTCGAAGATCAAAGTAGCGTTGGGAGGGATGAGCCCTGGGAAGCCACGGGGGCCGTAGGCGTAAGGACCTGGGATGGTCAAACGAGCCTTTTCACCAACGGACAACTTTGGGATACCGACATCCCAACCCTTGATCACTTGGCCTACACCAATGTTGCATTGGAAGGGAGAGCCTCTGTCCACGGAGGAATCGAATTTCTGACCGTTTTCTAAAGTACCGGTGTAGTGAATGGTGACCAAGTCGCCGGCCTTGGGGTAAGTGGCACTGTCACCTGGAGAAATTCTAGCAATTTTAACGTTACCGTCGACAACTTCAGACATGTTGATCTTGATTCAAATGGTTCAAAATTGTTGTTGAGTTTGGCGAGGCAGATGGTTGTTCATGCTTGAGTTTGGAAAGGACATTAATCGGAGGAACCAAGTCAAGATTCGATCATTACGTACGTGATAGTTGGAATATATAACACTTGGATATTATAAAGTGATAATTCCAGATCATACGCAAGAGATTTGGCATTACTTTCGATATTTTCTAGGTTGGTTGGATAACGCATGGACATGTTTTTCTTAACCTCCATTTCATAGAAACCGGGCTGAAGGAATGAAGTACCCCTAACCTACCGCCTGCGGAAAAGATATTGGATCTCTCAGCTCTATGTTCCTTACTCAATTTTGCATTGCAACTAACGGACCAACGGGCAAACTGAAATGATGAAAGGGGCCTTGCGTTGAGGCTGTTGTGAAAGGTATATAAGGTGATAGTGGCTACTCCATCTGCACCCTCAGTAAAATTCAGTCTCAAGATTAAATAACAATCGATTTAGAAAGAAACAATGAAGGTCTACAAGAAGGATTTTTCTCTACCAGATGGTTTCTTCCGGGTTTTTACTGGAAGGAATTTGTTACACAGGATGATGGCTTTGATTCATCCTCATAAGTAGTGGTTTAGGTATTTAAGTAGCATGGCGTACGTTTGATGAGTTCTGCATTTTAATTGTTTTGTGTCGTTTGTGTAATGTGGTAGTTGCTACAATGTGTAGGTTTCGCGGACAAAACGTAAAATCGATCATCACGAGTTATTTAGGGGTGCATGCTGCAACATGCCGAAAAATACTACGCTATCGCAGTAACTGTCCTAAGGAAATCAGATGTTTGGCGACGTCGTGGGAAGCCCAGAGGTAGAGCAGTGGTCTGAAATCCTACGATTCCGATGAAAGATAGACAAAGCGATCCTTAGCTATGGCGCCTGTTTGTGGATAAATATAGCGCGCTCCCCTTCTATTTCGCTGGAAACCGCCCGAGGCACTAGGCCAATGGCTCATTCATATTCGGGTAGACTTGTCCAAAAATTGCATAAAACTATGAAAATATTAATTGCCGAAACTCCGGGTTGGCAAGACTCTGACGTTTGCTGCATATTTTTCGAATTCACAACGTATGATATCACTTATTGTCTCACGAACTCGTCTTGTTTACAACGCGAAAATTTTCGCGTTCGGCTGCTTTTCGCAAACGGACAAAGGCCCCAAACATAAGGAGGTAGTAGATGAAAATGCGTTAAATTTTAAAACAGGCTATCTAAGATTATAAATCCCAACTTTAGTAGCTTTCCCTATAACGCAGAACGATAAAATAATAAAAAAATGTTGCAAAAAATAAACCTTTTTGACACCAGAAAAGAAAAAATTATATATTAATCCATTTCCCCCGATAGCTGAATCTCGCTTCTTAGATTAGCATGGCACCGGCAGCGATCAAACCAGCAACGTAGACACCACCGTTCATGTGGTTGGCACCGTTAGTGGATTGAGGCACAACAGCAGTGCTGTTGGAAACAGCGCTGGAAGTGGTGGTCTCTGGAGCAACAGAGGCAGAAGTGACAACAGATGCAGAGGCAGTGGTAGTAGCAGTAGCTTGAATCTGACCGTCACCAATCTGGGAGATGTCAGCGGCCTTGACGGCAACAGCGGAAAGGATGGATAGAGCGACGACGGAGAACTGCATTGTTGAGGGTTGGAGAGAATAAACGATTGACTGTGTTTGTTTGTCTGGAGTATTGTATAGAAAACCAGAGAAATATTGAACTCTTGGTAAGTTCTTGGGGGGGCTTTTATAACTAAACCCTGCCTCAAAAGCTGCTATACCAGAGTTTCTTCTGAGTGTTTACATGTTTCTATATTTTGCTTTTGTGAATTCTTCATCGCGACGGCGGTGCCAGTGAAACACGAACTCTAGCCCACGCGTTCTGGCCGGCCCAGATATAGACCTCGTCGCTACGGCAGCGCCCGCTGCACGCCCAAGTCGCGTTTCCCACGGTAGGCGCGGCGCGATGGCCCGAAGCAGCGTTCAGGCGACCAACGCATGTTTACAGTATGCAAGTTCTGGAAGGTGGCTTCCAACACTAGATTACAGGGGCCACTGCTTCTGGATATCCTGGCCGGATGCGGGATAGCAGTGGTGTGGGCCGTTCCCAAAGTGGCAGAAGCTCTTTGTGCTTAAAATAGAATGTGCACCGAATGATGCAGCAGAGTGGTGAAAAAAAAACATTCCCTGTGCCTGGGGATAAACGGTTAGTTTACGTTAACCATTCCCAGCGAAACATGCGCGGGTCGGGGTCGCGAACCCTGACTGGGAGTGCATTGCTGTAGGTGGAACTGGGCCAGAACTTTACGCAACCGTGGGAACGTTAGGAAACCACTGGGGAAACCACTGGGGAAACCACTGGGGAAACCACTGGGAAACCACTGGCTGTGTTGACAGTCGCCAGCGGAATTAGCAAATTGGTATAGTGGGTTTTGCTGTTCCTCCGCGGCCTTAGAGATCTGGACTTTCTGGACGCGCGTATCCTTGCGTTCCCATGCGTACATCACCTGAAAAAAACGGTTCACGGTGAATAAGTCACGTGTCGCGGTGGAGTGAAGCGTCTGAGCTGGTTTTGATCCGCTATAGGCTGGCGAGCTGGAGTTGGTCTGGCCAGGTGAGCCGCTAAATGGCTTGCCCTTAAAGCAGTGAACTGATCCTTCTTATTGGGAGCTACACAAATCAGGCGGTTGATACCAGCGACAAGCTTCGGAGCCATCTGTGTAGTTATTCTGTATCCTGAGAGCGCGGTGCTCTTGTCCTATGCCGAGCGACGGGCAATCAAGTTTGTCTGAGATTTGAACCTCGTTGCCGCCCAGAGCAATTTCACCAGCGGCAAAATGGGGACCTTCGTGGGCCTTGCTCCATTCAAAGATAAAGCTACATATGCTACGACAGAACAAGGTGTTGAGCCTGATTTAGAAAAAGTGAACTTACAATCGGAGTAGTGGGCTATTTTGCCAGATCATTAGAGAAAGCGCAAAAGAAGTAGTCGATTAGCCGCTTGGATAGACAAAACAACCGATTCGTATTTGCTAGGGGGAAAAAATGTGGAAGGAAGGAAGGCGGACGCGGACGTGGCTTGACGTGCGTGCCGATCGCAGTAGTCGAGAATTCTCTTCTGCCGCTCAGCCAAGGTTTTTGATGGCAGGCATGAGCAGAAACGCACGTGACACGAAAATACAACGACGATTCAAGTACGTTACGGGAGATAGACGACCGAGCAGAAATTAGCACGTACAGTAATCGTTTAGAAGCCGCTGAGCCGCGATCGAGTTTGTTGGAATGCGTGTTTTGCGAATGGGAGGAGGAAAGTGGCTCTTAAAGGAGCGGGCTACGTTCACTTTTACAGCTATCAAGATTATTGATTCGCTGGGATTGAAGCATAACAATATCCCCCCCAGGCCAACACGACCGAGGGAGATATGTCCGCACGTCACCTGCGTATGACGACTCCGTCAGACGTAAAAACCTAAATACATGTGGCGCATATAGTATCAAAAGTAAAAAAAAATAATTGCAAAAGTAATACAAGAACAAACTAAATGAAGTTAAGAGAATTGTCTAATTTTTTTCAAGCCCGCTGTGGCTCATGCAGCGATTCAGGTATTAATTGGTGCCAAGACCGTGCGAGTTCTTGAGCCAGATTCTGGGATGGCCTCCTTTTTGACCAAGATTGGAACACCGCCAACAACTCTCTTGAACAGGGTGATGGAACCGTTAGCATTACCGGAGATGTTCAGACTGCTGTTACCACCCAAAGTTAGGTTGCCATGGGCAAGGTCCAAAGTGGTATTGTGGTTGTCATAAGTTAGAGTAATGGTACCGTTAGTGTTACCAGTGATGTTTAGGCCGGCCATACTACCAATAGTGACGTTGGTGTTGTAAAGATCAACAGTTCCGTTAGAGCTGAAGACGTGAGAAGTGGAGTTGCTGGAGTTGCCCTTTAGTACAATGCTTGAGTTGCTGCTTACAACGCTGCTGGCGCTTTCGAAAAGGGTTATGCTTCCATTTGCGTTACCAGTTATGTTCAGGCTCTGGCCTTTGCCAACGGTTATGTTC
Organism: Zygosaccharomyces kombuchaensis; assembly: GCA_003705955.2. Taxonomy (NCBI): domain Eukaryota; kingdom Fungi; phylum Ascomycota; class Saccharomycetes; order Saccharomycetales; family Saccharomycetaceae; genus Zygosaccharomyces; species Zygosaccharomyces kombuchaensis. Next base: position 32,654 of record PPJZ02000038.1, read on the forward strand.
CCGCGAGCAAGGTCCAGAGTGGTATTGTGACCGGCAATATCTAGCGTGATGGTACCGTTGGAGTTACCGGTTATGCTGATACCAGTTCCATTGCCGCCAAGAGTCAGGTTGGTCTTGGCAACGTCGATGGTACCGTTAGAGCTGAAGATGCCGGCAGTAGAGTTGCTGGCGTTGCCTCCGACAACAACAGTACCGGATCTCTTGAAGAGGGTGATGGAACCGTTAGCGTTACCGGAGATGTTCAGACTGCTGTTACCGCCCAAAGTTAGGTTGCCGTGGGCAAGGTCCACAGTTGCATTGTGGCCGTCTAGACTTATAGTGACTGTACCGTTGGCGTTACCGGTAATGTTTAAACCAATCGAGCTGCCGATTGTGACGTTGCTTTTAGAAAGATCAATAGTGCCGTTAGAGCTGAAGACGTGAGAAGAAGAGTTGCTGGAGTTTCTTGGGATAACAAAACTTGAGTTGCTGGAGTTACCGCCTAGGGAAATGGAGCCGTTTCCAAGCCCACTGATGTTCAGGCTATGACCGCCACCCACGGTGATGTTGCCCCAGTCAAGGTTCAAAGTTGTATTTTGACCGTCGATATTCACCGTGACGGTGCCATTGGAGTTACCGACGATACCGATGCCAGTTCCATTGCCGCCAAGAGTTAGGTTGGTCTTGGCAACGTCGATGGTACCGTTAGAGCTAAATATGTCGGAAGTAGAGTTGCTGGCGTTGCCACCGACGATAACAGTACCGGATCTCTTGAAGAGGGTGATGGAACCGTTAGCGTTACCGGAGATGTTCAGACTGCTGTTACCACCCAAAGTTAGGTTGCCATGGGCAAGGTCCACAGTAGCATTGTAACCGTCGAGACCAATGGTGACCGTACCGTTGGCGTTACCGGTAATGTTCAAACCAATCGAACTGCCGATGGTCACGTTACTTTGGAAAAGGTCGATGGTTCCATTGGAGCTGAAAAAGCCGGTAGTAAAGTTGGTGGCATTGCCCGGTATAACAATGCTAGAGTTGCTAGAGTTCCCACCTAGCGAGATGGAACCATTTTTCAGACCACTGATATTCAGACTGTGACCGCCTCCCACGGTGATGTTGCCGAAGTCAAGGTCCACAGTGGTATTGTGACCGTCGATACCTATTGTGATGGTACCGTTGCGGTTACCGGTAATGTTTAGCCCTGATGAACCACCGAGGGTAACGTTGGTGGTAGCCAAATCGAGGGTGCCATTCAAGGATGCGTTGCTGCTGGGCACGCCGCCAATCAGGATGTCAGCCCTCTTCTCTAGATCGTCAAGAGCCAAATCGCTGGCGGCCACCGATCCCAGCTCAGAAGGCGCAACCAACACACCTTGGGTGCCGAGACTGGTACTGTCCAAAATCGAAGAAGTTATCGATGCATGTTCTTGGGCCAACGCCAAGGAACAAACAGCAAGGAGGGCCACAGAGGTGCGCATATCAAACTTTTGGGGATTTAAACAAAAACTAACAGATGCCCCCCCTTCCCCGTCAACAAAATTTCATTTTCTATGCCTCCTTTATACTTTGCACTAATCGACGAACTCTACTCCTGAAAGGGACATACAGGGGACTGCCGAACCACAGCTGCGATGCCCTCGATCATTTTGCCCCGGGTAGCCCGAAGAAGCAGGCGGTCTCCTCGTCCTGCCCCCTCCGAAGCAAACGAGAACAAGAAGTGTATCTCGTCCATACCTCGAGACTGTATCCTGATACGAGTCTAGAACGGCCGCTACGCTCATCGCAAGAGCAGAATAAAGCTCATCGTTATGCCAAGGGATTTTAGTTGGTGTTTTTTCTTGTGAAATTAGCTCTGGAGTCTACCGCAAATCCCCCGATAGACATTTACGGTCTAGGATGTGACCCAAAAGGCAAGGTAGGTACGTATTTCTTCTGGGCCCCCTCTCTCTAAAAAAAAAATCCATTACTCTTCCCTTAAGGGTAGTCAAATCGGGCCGAGAACGGTTTCCGTGTCTTTTTCCGTGTCACCCAGAATGACAATCAGCCCGCCCTAGGTCAAAGACAACTTACCGGCCGGCAAAGCAAGAGCAAGAAATGGTTAGAAAAGTGAGTATCCCTGCGGCTTCCCCACATATTTTGACGGAGACGGCTATGTTAGAAGAGATTGGTAATCCCTAGCAATTCAATCGGGTAGTACAATGAAGACGCGACCCGGAATGGAAGCCGCTGTTGCGGAATTGGGTAAGGTCATATCGATTGGGTATTAAAGCAACAAGTTTTCAGCATCTTATATAGCGCAAATCCTTTAAATTACGAACCGAGACAAAGGCCACCATGTGATGGGAAAGAGTGAGTATGTGGAAGTCGGGAAGAGTAAAGCGGCGGGTGATGGTGCGCGTTTGTGAGCAACCGTGGCGCCAATTTTGACCGCTCTTTCTAACAATCGAATCTAGAGCGATTTACGGCCAGTGTTTTCCCGTAGATTAACTTGCAACAACCACAAGCTTCGGTTCCTGGAGTATCGCGTTACCGGGACGCGTCGTGATTTTACGAACCGTATGTGGTCTAACTTCCATTTACGGTACGCGAGGTCCTGGGTTCGAGTCCCGAATGCCCGTGATAGGTGTTCTCTGTTTTCCGATGCTTTCCCGCACCTTCGAAATTGTGCGGGGCTGGCATCGTGTACTTCGGAGTTCTGGGGGGAGGGCAGGAAAAGAAATCTGAAGCGAGATAAGAATAGTGAGTGATACGGTACATGCAGTCGGGGTCGATGTTGGAAGGGGAAAGAGAAGTTTCGAAACAGGTCTGATGAGGTTGAAGTATTTAACAATGCGCTGGGCCCCTGATTGACGGTTCCACAGATATTGAAGATCCTGGAGACGTCACTTCTCTCCTTTGAGAAACAATGTATAGAACAGATGTTTCCCAAAACGGATGAGCAGTTGCTATGCCGTAGGCGGATTCGATAGATTTGAGCTTGTGGCCTTGGTTTGGGTTTAGATTAGATCCACGCCGAATTGCAGAGGCGGAGGAAAAGTCAATGTACATAGTATTCGACCAGAGCACGTTTCCTACCACGTGATGAAGCGTATTCGATCGGCAGCTCTAGTTGCAGTGTTAGTACCAATGGAGTACGTTTACTGCTTGTTTTTAAAACGCTTTTTTTGTGCTGGGAGCCCCTTGTCCAGGTTGGGGAATCTTTTCAGTCATGTTTGGATTTAGGTGGTTGTGCGGATATGTTGAGTTTTTCTAGTTCTAAACGTGAATATTGAGCTACCAAATGTAAACTTTACGTAGAAAATGTCACTTGGTGGGGCGTCTGGAAAGCTTCAGCTTCCGAGGCTTCTTCTCCACACATATACTAGGTGTTTGGAAAAGAGATTTACGTCTCTTTTCAAACTCTTGGGCTTTTCTCTCGAGAAACCCGTTGAGTTCGTCCTCTTGTTGCCTCTCCTTGTCTCTGAGGGATTGGAAGAAGTCCAGCTCCTCTTGACTCAGTCGGTTAAACGATTCATGTTCTCTGACCTGTGCGCTGAAATCTTTCTGTCTCTTGGAAGCGTGGGCCTTCAGTTGGTCCCTTAGTGATTTGTGCTCTTTGGAGATTGATGAAGGACTTTCGGAGGAATCGGGTTGGTTGGATTCGCTGGATTCGTTAGTGAATGTGATCATGGGCAGGCCACGCTACTGACAATGTTGCCTCAAGGAGACGTATGAATAGCGAGGGATGTTAAGCCCTGCTAGTGTTATACGTTTTGCGTTGGTGTGTGTGTATTCCAGTGTGAAAGAGCTGGGAAAACAACGAGGGTAGTCAGACAAAAAGCGGATTTAGCTCAGTCGGGAGAGCGCCAGACTGAAGACAACTTCGGTCAAGTAATCTGGAGGTCCTGTGTTCGATCCACAGAATTCGCAAAATATCAGAAAGGTTTTTTTGAGAACCCTCTAAAAAATTTTTTTGCCAGTTCAATAGCCTTCAAGAATTGGGAGTTGAAAAGATAGAAGCAGTGGGGTCTATCAAATTTTGCTACTTATTGCTATGTCTGAGCAGTGGTTGATTTAGCCTTCATATCTCTTGCAAGGCGCTTATTTCGTGAAGCAAAAAATATAAACAACAACAAGAAAGAACAATATTTTCATATTAATAAAATTTCAGGGCCACCGTGGTATCCGAAGTCTTTTCCGAAATCATATCAATAAAAGGTGAAGTTGAAGGCGCTTATCTACGGCACTACTTAATTCAAATAAAATATCAGCACACGATTTTGTCGTCTATGCTTTTAAATAACAAGATATTACAATTTTCAATAAGTGAGCGCCATCATTGAGCCATGTTGATCATAGATCTCGGCTTTGCCACTCCCCTCATTGATGCGGATGCTAATGTGGATGCTAATGCAGATGCTAAAGCTAATGCATATAGAAACTGAGCTCGTCGTATAATTCCGCCACGTTCACCATCTGAGATGGTAAGCCATTCATGGCCTCAATTGCCTCTGATGGCATAAATTCATGATTTCCCTCCATGTGGTAAGAGTGCGAATCATCACCGCCTATAACCCTGTTAAAGATTCTGGGAACCGAATCTATCTCTGACAAAGCGCTGTTTGTCACATGACAATAGTTGGAAGATGAATCTGCTAAAAGGGAAATAGATATCGAATCCAGTTCCCCGTTCAACGACCCCGCCACAGAGTTACTTACCAGGTCTTGGGAGGATAGAGGGCTAATTGGGGATTCAAATTTGGCTTGCTTATCTTGCACACCATCATCTTCATATAGTCCCCGCATCTCATCTAAAGACAGTTCCAACGTGGTTGTATGAGTTCCGGTCCCATTCAACTTCCTTTTCTTTTTTGATTTGTCTTTGCCTTTGTTTTTGTTATGCTTTTTGGTTTTTTGTGACTTCAAAATTGCCAGGAGTTGCAACGGTCCCACACTCTGCATATTTTCATCTTGGCTGTTATCTCCTGGTTTCAATTCGATGTCTCTAGGGTCAACGGAATTTTGCCTCGAAAGCAATGGTGGTTTGTACGTCTCATACTCCATGTGTGAACTGTTGTTGTGGCAGTGGTTGAGGCTTCTTAGTGCTAAGGGCCCTTGGGTTTGGAAAAGATTCTCAATGTGTTCCAAAGTTTCCACCCTTTTAACTTCTCGTGTAACAACCGGCAAATCTTCATCAAAGTTGTCGAAGTTACTCGTAAATGATGGCAATGCTGGGGATACTAGGGGTGAATCGGCGCTAAGCACTTTGGCCTTTCTCTTTGAAGGTCTACCAGGCCTTGGCTTGTTTGGGGAAACAGCAATCGGTGTGTTAGAGACTGCAGAGTTTTGAGATGCCAATCTTGGTTTGGGTGATGCCGCAGCGATACTGGGTTCCATTTTGCCCAAATTGTTATAAGATGAGGTTCTTATTGCAATTCTTTGGGAAGTGGTGTAGTTGGAAGGAGATCTGCCCCTAATAATCAATGGGGGTGTTTTCATTTCTTGTAATGGAATGAATATATCCTTACTATTAGAAACGGAGGAACTGGTCCCCGACCCTTGGATCATCGGAGCTTCGTACATGGCATCCGTCTTATTTAGGAAATGACTGAACTTTTTTGGTATGACGGCGCCAAGTACTACATGCAATCTGAAATGCCTGCTTTGCTGAGTGGGTTTTTTAACGTTTATGGAAGATGCAAATTGGACCCTTTCGTAGCGGGCTACTTTTTGGATGCAATCGTTAGGGTATGAATGGACCAAACTTTCCTCATTATATGAGATGGAAACCCCGGAATCATCCCTATGGAAATAGAAAGTTGAATCGTATTTTTTCATCTTTGTCGTGTTCCTCACGTTCGACGCCTCTCTGATGATTTGATGGTTAGGTAATGCGGATGGGATCAAAGGTGTAGTAGCTGGTGTAAACTGAGGGCCCTTGTCTCTTTTGGCTGTGTGTTGCACTAGATTTATCTCGGTATGATCATCGTCGCTTTTGGCCTTGATGCTGATGGCGAAATATTTGATTTTACAACTTTGGCCTTTATCCCCGTGCAACTTAAATGAGCTATTCAAAAACTTTTTCAAATTCCAGCCGGGAGCTTCAAATGAGGATACCAACGTGAAATAATTTCTCTTATAACCTACCCACTCATCATCTATGAAATCAAACCCTCTGTCTATTCGAGGCAAAATGGAGAAATCCAACTTTTCCCCCGTATTGTACTCCGTGACATGGCAGTAGTTCCCTACAAACTCAAAAGGTGGACCAACTTTAAACTGTAAGGTGGACCTAGGTGCAATTTTCAATTTCCTTTTATCAAAATAACTTGAAGTGGTTCCATCTTCGTTCACATGCGTCTGAATAGCAGGATTTCCCGCTTCTCCCTCTTCAAATCCTCCTTCCTGCCCAACTATATATTGTACTCGTTCTTTCACTAACCCATAGTCGCTATTCATCTCTTGTGAACTCTTTTAATTTTGGGAAATGAAGGGAAATAAGGAAATAAAATATATTAATCGAAAAAAGAGAACAAAAGAGAGAAGCACTCTGCTGGTTCATCAAGGAGAGGGACCCTACAGTAGACCACCACAACAAACAACACACAAAGTGAATGGGAAAGAAATCTGACACAAACAACCGATTTTGCTTATAAGGGTTTTGGAGAGACACAAATTTGGAGAGAACAACAACAAAAGAGATTTTTGAGGGGACAAAAACGGAAAGTTCTCTGCTTAAGTATGCTTTTTGTGTCGAAGAGAGTCCCAAAACAATATAATGCTTTTGGGTCAAAAACTAATTAAATGCTTCTCGAAACATTTCGGAGTTGCGTACACCACACATAGCCGCCAAGGAAATAGCCGCCGAAATTCCGAACTGTGCGGCTATATCCGATTGTTACTTTTTCTTCGGGCTGTTGTGTCACCGCTCAGTGCGGACAGAAATAGGCGCTCGAAGAATGTCCGAAGCACAGGGGTGAAAGCGGACAATACTTTTACCCGGAAACTGAAAATTTTTATGTCAAGGAAGACATTATAACAATGAGATGAGATTAGATGAGATGAGAAGCGGTAAGATATTAAATATTAGAAACTGTGATAACAAGAGTCAAAGGCTGATATGGTAAAGAAGGCTATTGACTCGCGTGTTCCTACGCTCATTAGGAACAATGTGCAGAGTAAGCAACGCTCCTTCTTCGTGATCGTGGGCGACAGGGCCAGAAACCAGCTGCCCAACTTGCATTATTTGATGATGAGTGCGGATTTGAAGATGAACAAGTCTGTACTTTGGGCCTACAAGAAGAAATTACTTGGATTCACTTCTCACAGAAAGAAAAGAGAAAACAAGATCAAAAAAGAGATTAAAAGAGGCACCAGAGAGGCAAATGATCAAGATCCGTTTGAAGCATTTATCTCTAATCAAAATATCAGATACGTTTACTACAAAGATACCGAGAAGATTCTTGGTAATACCTACGGCATGTGTATTTTGCAGGATTTCGAAGCATTGACCCCGAATCTGTTGGCGAGAACCGTAGAAACCGTTGAAGGTGGTGGTATTGTTGTCATTCTGCTCAAATCAATGTCCTCCTTGAAACAGCTTTACACCATGACCATGGATGTTCATTCGAGGTACCGTACTGAGGCCCACACGGACGTGGTAGCCCGTTTCAACGAAAGGTTCATTTTATCTCTGGGGTCGAATGAAAATTGTTTAGTGGTAGACGACGAGTTGAACGTGTTGCCCATTTCGGGTGGTAGGAACGTGGCACCTTTGCCATCAAAGGATGATAATGAGAGGACTCCTAGCGAGATCGAATTGACCGAATTAAAAGAATCGTTACAGGAGGTTCAACCAGCGGGTTCTTTGGTTTCCCTTTCTCGCACGGTCAACCAGGCACACGCAATTCTATCCTTTATAGATGTGATTTCGGAAAAGACTTTCGACACCACAGTGGCCCTCACAGCCGGTAGAGGTAGAGGTAAATCTTCTGCCTTAGGAATTGCGATCGCGGCGGCAGTGTCGCATGGCTATTCTAACATCTTCGTGACTTCTCCAACGCCAGAAAATTTAAAGACTCTGTTTGAATTTCTCTTCAAAGGTTTTGACGCTTTGGGTTACCAGGAGCATATTGACTATGACATTATTCAGTCCACTAATCCAGATTTCAACAAAGCCATCGTCAGAGTAGATATAAAAAGGGATCACAGGCAAACGATTCAATACATTTTACCCCGGGACTCCCACGTTTTAGGCCAAGCTGAATTAGTTGTAATCGATGAGGCTGCTGCCATCCCCTTGCAAGTTGTGAAAAACCTGTTGGGCCCATATCTTGTCTTCATGGCATCTACTATTAATGGTTATGAAGGTACCGGTAGATCTTTGTCATTGAAGCTGATACAGCAGCTGCGTAAGCAGGCCAATTCAAATGGCACGAGCAATTCAGAAACCGTCGTGACTTCCAGAGGTAATAAGTCCTCCACGGGTAGCATCCGCACAGGCAATCGCCAATTGAGAGAAATTCTTTTGGATGAACCAATTAGGTACTCTCGTGGGGATCCTGTGGAGAAGTGGTTAAATAAATTACTCTGTCTTGATGTTACTTTGATGAAAAACCCAAGATTTGCCGCTAGAGGTACCCCACACCCATCACAGTGCAACTTGTTCCAGGTTAATAGAGATACTCTGTTCTCGTATCATCCAGTGTCTGAATCCTTTTTAGAAAAGATGATGGCTCTTTACGTAGCGTCACACTACAAAAATTCCCCCAACGATTTGCAATTGATGAGTGACGCTCCTGCTCATCAACTCTTTGTTCTGTTGCCACCAATTGATCCTAAAGAGGGCGGTAGAATCCCCGATCCGTTATGTGTTGTGCAAGTTGCGTTGGAAGGCGAGATTTCCAAAGAAAATATCAGAAGCTCGTTTGCCCGGGGTCATAGGGCAGGCGGTGATTTGATTCCATGGCTCGTATCCCAGCAGTTCCAAGACGAAGAATTTGCCGGTTTGAGTGGTGCCCGCGTGGTAAGAATTGCCACAAACCCAGAGTATGCTTCAATGGGGTACGGTTCAAGAGCTATTGAACTTTTGAGAGACTATTTTGAAGGGAAATTTACTGATTTGTCCGAGGACGCTAAACCCAAAGACTTTTCCATTAAAAGAGTCAGTGACAAGGAGCTGCAGAAGGCGAGCTTGCTGACCGATGAAGTAAAACTGAGGGACGCTAAGAAACTACCACCTTTACTTATGCAGCTTTCGGAGCAGCCACCACAATTCTTACACTACTTGGGTGTTTCTTATGGTCTAACCCCGCCACTATTGAAGTTTTGGAAGAAAAACCACTTCGTGCCAGTTTACCTCCGTCAAACGTCTAATGAATTGACTGGAGAACACAGTTGTGTCATGTTAAGCATTTTGCAGGGACGAGAATCCAACTGGCTCATGGAATTTACCAGAGATTTTCATAAAAGGTTCTTATCTCTGCTTTCATATGATTTCAAGGACTTCACAGCAGTTCATGCCCTGAGTTTAATCGAGGCCAGCCAGAGAGCCGAAAAATTATCTAACACTGAGCAACCAGCCAGACATTTGACTAAAGAGCGGTTAGACGATCTATTCTCACCCTTTGACTTAAAAAGACTGGACAGCTATGCAAACAACATGATAGACTACCATGTTATCGTCGATATGTTGCCCATTCTATCACTACTGTATTTCGCAGGGAGAATGGAGGGCTCTGTGAGTCTATCCGGTGTGCAGAGTGCCATCTTCCTAGCCATTGGGTTGCAGCATAAGAATATTGACGAAATTAGCAAGGAGTTGAATTTACCTTCCAACCAAGCCATTGCGATGTTTGCGAAGATCATAAGGAAAATATCCGTTTACTTCAGACAGTTGCAAGCAGAATCGATCGGCGAGACTTTGCCTAACTTAGTACAGGAGGAACAAATAGCCGAGATGAACGGTGATGAGGTTAAGACTTATGATGCAGCTCAGGCCTTGGACCAAATGGATGAAGACTTAGAGGAAGCGGGTTCTGAAGCTGTGCAAGCTATGAGGGAAAAACAAAGGGAACTGATTAACTCTTTGAATCTGGATAAATACGCTATTGCAGAAGACGAAGAAGAATGGAACCAAAACAAGAAAAAACTGGAGAAGGCAGCCAAATCAAAGGGAACTGCAAGCATCAAGACGGGCAAGAAGAGAAGTACAGAAAGTGCCGAAGACGTTTATAAGCAAGAAATGGGTACTATCAAGAAGAGCAAAAATAATAAAAAGAGCAGAGGATAAATTATGTATTATAAACTTGTGGAATAGATTTTGAGCTTTGATCTACCTCCTGTTTTTGTTATTTTGCTCTAGAAACACACATTATAATGTTTCCGACAAAGATGAAAAGCTTATGGATATAGGTTATCTTATAAAAGAAAATTGATCTATCTGTCAAGAATAACAGGTTACCGCGAGTATCAGAGCAGGTTGTGCATCAGTTGATTACATCTTAGCATTTAACTAGCTGAGGTATCTAAGTTTTTATTTAGTGTCATTTACAGAATACTACGTTCGTTCCTATACCAAAGCAATTGGCAAGAGAAAAAAAAGTTCACAAGGCCTCAATTAAAAAAGGCGAATGACCAGAAAGACTATTTTAATTTAACTGCTGCTTTAATAGAATCAGTTATAGAATATAGCATTGATTATTCAAATGCCAACGTCATTCCTATAACCCGGCCATATCACAGTACACGAAGAGAAAAGTTTTCAGTTGTCAAAATTATTGGAAATTCAAGATAATTTGTAGAAATTGCAATGGGGCAACTTATTCAATCATTGAGTTCGAAAAGAATCCGTTTAACCAAATTAAATTTTTAGACCATCATGGTTGAGCTGACTGATATAACTGATGAGAGCAAGGCATTTCAGGGCGCTCAGGAGCAGCCAGTTACTGCAGACAACAAGACGGGTGACCTATCAGATGACGAATACGCAAGTGATTTTGACGATGACTATGACGAGAATGAGACCTTTACCGACAGACTAGTGGCATTGAAAGACATCATTCCACCCAAACAAAGACAAAACATTTCTGCTTTCTTCAGTACGGCTTCCACGTTGGTGAAAACGGTTTTTTCCAAGGGCGGCAGCGTTGCTTGGGCTGTGACCACGTCTGCATTGTTACTAGGTGTACCGCTATCGCTATCTATCCTTGGTGAACAGCAGTTAATTGAAATGGAGAAGAGTTTCGATTTGCAAAAAGACGCAACTGACCTTTTGTCTCAGGGTGATAACAATGGTCAAGCTGTGCCAGCCACTGCATGAAAGAACTGTACATCACATTTTATAGCCAGCTTAACGAACCCCTCTTCATGTAAAAACGTTAATTCAGTCCTCTTACTTTCCTTTTGATCGCCTATATAAGCATATAACTTGTACATATGTGAATCGATATGCAGCAAAAGGTGGTAAATCTTTGATTCTTTGAATAATAGCTAAAATTGGGAATCAGATTAAGCGATCTTGGGGTGTTTGATGGACAATGCATAAATGTCTAAGTAGGTGGTGAGATCATAAACGATATCATTAATGAAAGTGGCATGAATCCCAAGAGTCACACCGCATCCTAACCAGGTTAATGCATTCACGACAGCGGTTGAGTCGTAGCCCAAAACGTTGGCCACCAGTAAATGTAGCAACAATTGGGCCGAGGGAACCAGCATTGGAGCATTGACCATGGGAAAGGGTTGTTTGGTTAAGTGAGCAATGATGATGCGACCCACAACGAAAGCCATGGCAAAACCGGTGGATAGCACGAGAGGTAGACTAATAAATGCGGGCTCTATTATTACCAAGGAGAAAACGGAAATGTAGTAAACGAAAAATGGTAAGAGACCCATCATGGCTTTACATTGAGATTCGTGAGGATCGTGACCTTCAATTTGTTTCGCTGCTCCTTGCAAGGACTTCGACTGTTCATCGTAATAGTCATCAACGTTCTGTCTGGCCGACAAAATGTTGAACATCAAACTGATACCTGAAACCACAATCATCAAATCTAGAGATTCCACAGTCAAATGAACACCTTTGAAATCGATAGTGGTCAACTCAGTGTGCCAAATCTTCTGAGGACCGAAGGTACCGGTCAAGATATAGCCAACGCACACCATCAGAATACCTTCGACTGGGCCTGAGAACTCACTCAAAAACAATTTGTGAGTATGATACTCTTCCCAAGTACTCAAATAGAAATTGCACAAGCAGGCAAACTGCACAATCACTAGCATATAAGTATAACCGACCCCCACGGTGGAACAGAATGGAAACAAAGACAAGGTAGTATTCAAAGAGTCGACGCAGTGGTCGAACAGTTCACCGAGGGGACCCGATTGACCGGTACGACGGGCGTGTATACCATCGCAGGCATCAAACAACTGGTACAAAAACAGACCCGCAGCATAGGAGTAGTAAGTCCAGCTAGGCGTTTCTTTGTTCAATTCTGGGTCATAGTAAAGGGCAGTTAGCACATTGGCAATAATAAATCCAAATCCCGACAGAGTGACTACATTTGGGGCCATCCACATGGGGAATACAAGGGAAAACTTTTTCCAAAAGGGTTTCAACACATATTTGGAGACAATGGAGCGGTCTTCACCTTGGTACCTTTGTATGAGGGTCAGTCAGAATTTCAACGACAAAAGAAGCAAAAAAATACAATTAACTTACTTATAGGCTTTCAGGTTTGCCAAGTTTTCATGTGGCACGTAAAATCCCATCTCTCCAACTTTTTTTGCTTGCGTCTAGTTCCAATATCTCATCTACTCACCGAGTGCATGTTCAAGCGAAATTAAAATATTTAAATATATTTAAATACCCCTTGCCCGGAGTGTGATACAAGAAACCATTTATTTCGCAACACATGCGAAACCAAACCCGATATAATTCCTTATAACGTCCATATATAGCCTTATCTGCACGTATTTAACATCTTAGAGATGACCCCTAGCAGCTGCTCGTTTTCACAGGCGGCTGCCACTCTTTCCTTGTCATTCAATTGCTTGTTGACTTGGTTCTCACTCTGATGGCTGCCTTCTTTGAGCAAGATGGTAACGCGAAACCTTACAGGCAGGGCCCTCTCGAGACGAACTCTTATGCCCAGACCTATCAAGGTGGCCAAGGAGCAGTGAGTAATCGTTGGAGTAATTTTGACCACAACCTCTGCCATCCGATTTTTGACTCCCGAATCGTGAACTTCAATGTCTTGTAGATTGACAACTGCCAGTTGGCCCAGAGTCAGTGGATGTTCAGGATCAGAGATATGTGCGATTAAGTCATAGATTTCTTGAGAGTCGATGGGGTCTGGCTGTGTGCCGAATTCATCGGGAAGTTCGTCCAGATCCTCGTCACTTTCATCAGTCGTCAGGCCGGGAGCCTCATCCAATTCAAGTAACTTGGTTAAAAGTTCCACGTTCTGTAGGACTTTGGATTGCAACGAGTTATCAATCTTGAGTAATAGTTTGGTTCTGTGCAAACTGTCTTTCGTGACATCGGTGCCCAAAAGCAGTCTGCCTTCAGTATCCTCCGGCCTGCTGGGCAGCTGGTTATCTTCTAGCACATTGGGATTCTCGTTGATAAACTCAGACATGATTTGCCTATTGTATGCTCACTTTTTTTTGATACTTGTTCAACTTAAGTAAGATTTAATTTTTCAAATAAGCGATCTCTCGCTGATGTTGCGGCAACTACAGGAACAAAGTGTGAGGTCATCATAATGGCTAAAGCTTTTCTTGTAGCCATTAGCGGATGCTCATCTAGCGGTAAGACAGTATGATTTACACTGATGTCAATTTTTTCTTTTTTGGCTCGAATCTTTTCCACTAACCGTAACCAAAGACTATCGCCAAGATCATCTCAAAAATATGCCCAGAAATCATTCTCCTTCACGAAGATGATTTTTACAGGCACGATGAAGAGGTTCCCTACGACGAGAAACGCCAAATCCGAAACTGGGATTGCCCAGAGGCATTGGATTTGACACTATTTGGTAAGGAATTGGATGTGATCAGAGAGACGGGTCAGATTTCGTCAGAATTGGTCCATAACAATAACGTAGATGATACGTCTAAATTTCAATTGAATGGCAACTTTCTAGAATCTTTGAAGCGCAGACTTGGCGAAGCAAGGAGGCGGAAGAAGATCGTTCTCGTCGATGGGTTCATGATCTATAACAGTGCAGAACTTGCATCGAAGTTTGACCTTAAGATCTTCTTCACCGCTCCATACGAAGTGCTAAAGGCAAGAAGATATGCTAGACCTGGATACCAAACTTTGGACTCCTTCTGGGTGGATCCACCATACTATTTTGACGAGTTCGTGTATGATTCGTACAGGTCATCGCATGCGCATCTTTTCATCAATGGCGACGTAGAGGGCGAGCTAAACCCCAAGACAGCTGTAGAAATCAAACGATTTGTTAATGGACCTGAGGCTTCCCTGACAGAGGCCCTAGCTTGGGTCACCGATGCGATTTGCGAGGCTGTTTCTGCCGCGCTTTGACATTTAATTGATTCTTCGGAGTCCCACACAAAATTCATAGAATTAGATACTGTGAATACAAAGAACGGACTGAGTTAAAGCCAAATATGAGCGTTCGTAGCCATAGAGCCAAACCCACCGATCTCTTGAAATCGATCTATGCGACACCACTAAACGTTCACAAAAATAAGTTGGGTCTGTCATTAGATCTTTCGTACATTACCGCCAAGCTGCTTGTGTGCTCCTATCCAGTTACAAAATATCCGAAGCTAATGTACAGGAACAGCCTGGAAGATTTGGTCACTTTCCTGAATATCCACCATGGACCTGGAAATTGGAAAATCTACAACTTCAAAATCGAAAAGGGCAAATCTGATTATATGGATGAAGAGCTAATAGAGTTTGTCAACTCAAGTAGTGCCATAGGTGATGGAATCTCACCTTCTTCTTGTGGCACTATTTTAGCCGCCGAGGTGGACCAAGTTTTGAACAGGGTGGGGTGGATGGACCACAGTCCACCACCTTTCCTCTTGCTGCAAGAAATTTTAGACAACATCTATGGGCAGCTATCCAAGTCTGAATCATGTGTCGCAGTCCTGCACTGTAAGATGGGGAAAGGGCGTTCGGGGACCATTTGCATTGCCTACATGATGAAATATATGGAGTGTCCGTTTCCTGAAAGCCGTGATATCTTCATGAATGGGAGATTTAAACCTGGTGTGAGTAGGGGGGTAACAATTGTCTCGCAGCTGAGATGGCTAAGATATCACGAAATGTTCCTGTATTACGAACCGGAAGTTAGGAATGAAATTTTGGGACAATTGGCGCAAGCGAGGTTTAAAATACACTCTATACAGCTTAAAAAACCGTCGAGCATTCTCTTCTCACGTTCATGTGTGGCATCCATCAAATTGCAGGTCTTCAACGAGCTCAGGGATAGGGTCGTTGATATGGCCACGTTGGAGACCGATACAGACTTACTATCACACACTGGCGACAAGTCCATCACAATTTGTTTCCCACTGGAACTCGATATCAGTGACATTAGGCTGGAGTTTGGCATATCTGCCAGATCACCAAACTTAATAAATAGTTTTACTGCATTCGCCTCTTATGCTCACTGCTGGCTAAACCTCTACTGGGAAACTTTGAAATGCAGTAGAGAAGATTCTGGGGACCATTACCTGCTTTCAAACCTACGTCGTGAAGAGGCCGCTGGTCAGGATTTCATTTTTATCATTAGATGGAGCGAGTTAGATGGCACCGGCGGCACTAGCAACCGTGGCCTCAAGCTCTTTGATTCTTTGACTTTAAAATGGTCTCTCATGTAACTGACATACCATTATTTTCAGTCTATTTTGTTTTTCCAAGTCTATTTAATATGTACTACTCAACCACCTTTCCTGTTTTCCTCATTCTCACTTAACTTCTGCCAACCTCTCTGCAGAATTCTCTGTACCATAGCCACAGCTTCTGCCTTAGAGCCATTTATCAACTTGATGTTCTCAGGCTTGTATGGCGGCATCACTTCTACACTATCCAAGATCACAATCTTTTTATTCACCCATTTGGTGTCGGAAATCGTCTTGTAAACCATGTCAAATAGTAATTGGCCCTCACTAGACACACCTTTTCCAATCAGTTCATTCCTCTTGCCTGCCTCTTGTAGCAAAGAATGCAGATGTTGCTCGACCCTATCAACGTGTATTTGGGCGGGTTTAATGGGCTGCTTCTTGAAAAGACTCGACGAGGGCTTCTCGCCGACAACTTCCAAGTTCTTAATGAAAGAGCATTTAATTACTTTGAAGGATTGCGGCTGTTGGGCTTTCTTACTCGTCTGTAGCGTTAAGGTGTTGTTCGAAGAGTTGAAAGAGTAAACTTTACCCTCAGTCACCACATCCAGCACATTAGTCACTTTGACTTTAAACCCCAATATATTTTCCAAGCTAATATTCATGGATTCCAAATGGAACGGGCTTGCCTAAACCTTTTAGCTATGGTTCTCTGGTGCTTTCGTTTTGCAATTTGTGTGAGTTTTCCAAACGCTTGGAAAATGCGAATCTAAATCAGAAAGGGCAAAAATCAAGCTTCTTCATTTATGAGACAAGGCTACCTACATATTGATCTCACTGGTTGTATATACAGAGGAGGTTGAGGTGTTTGAGAGTGCCATGAGCGGAAACGGGCGACCAGATTTGCCCACCAGGTCGGTCTCTCTGGACAATTTACGACCCAAGTCGAACATGAGGAAAAGATTGAAGTTCACAGATGATACACCCAAAAGGTCTAGCTCGAGCGCTTCGGTGTCACCTATCAAGGGTAGGATGGGAAGTCATGACTTGATTTTAGACCTGAACAACGTATTACGGACAAAATTGAGGATGGTGGAGCCCATGGTAAATTCAGAAGGGCCAGAAAGTTCTGCCAATGATAACGAAGAAGAGTTTAAAGCACGATCAGGTTTGGACGGTGATGTGATGACAAAGGCGTATGACAATGAAAGAGAAAATGAGGATGAAATTGAAAAAGATGAGGTTGAAGCGGCTCAATTGCAGCACGCATCCCGCCAGGGCGACGAACAGGAAAGTGATGAAATGGGGGACGATGAGGACGAAGAAGATGAGGACCAAGAGTTTGCAAACGTGGATGAGATTGATGGGCCAATTTCGGGGAACAAAAAGGAAAACATGGAGGACGGTAATGGTGACTTGGACTACAATATGCCAGTCGATGAAGAATACAAAAGAAGCTTGGATGAAAGAGCCGCAGAGTTTGATAAGGTCTCGAGTTTTCAGCCAATATCTCAACCTAAGATTGAATGGTGCTTGTCGGATTCCTACTCTTTGAAGGAAGATTTGGAAGAATGGTTCTGTGGATCAGATTTTATTCACCTACCGCAGACCAAATCTCAATTTGAGAAAAAAGTTGACGATCCAGTGAAATTTATTACAAACGAGGACTATGCTAGAGATATTGTGACTACTTTGTGCCAAGATGTGCAGGCAAATCTGTTGGCATTAACGTATATATCCATGGGCACATTTGCCCTGGCAGACAACATGGATAACCAGCTTCAAAACATTAGACGTAACAATTTAATATTATGCTCTCGCCTGGACAGTATTGCGGAAGCTTTCAAAAGAATAGCGACGGCCTGCAGAGATGATGCAGCAAACTTGAAGAGACAAACCACTTTGCTTTTTTATGCCAGCACCTTAATATGTTTCCTAACGAGTGTCTGCATTGAGCAAAGAGATTGCAATCCTTTACTGGTTCGTGACGCTATAAGAACTTTCCACGATTCGAAGTTACTGTCCTTCTTAACCCGATACATTGAATATTGGCGCTGGAGTAGCCGTTTGTCAATGAGAATAAGGAATATGATCAATTTAATGTTCAAGCTTTTGGTCCTCCAATTCGGCGATAAAACAGTTTGGGAAAGAACGAAATCTTTCATTTACGATTTGCATAACTTGAAACGTCCTAGCGAAAGTGACAACGCTCAAACACTTACCGTTTCACCCCTGCACTACCAAGCATTTAGAGAGGATATCATATCGAGGTTTCCAGATTATTCCACACCACTCTCTGGATTGCCTCAAGAGGTGGACAATTCCAACTCTTTATCTCAATTTCTGGAGATCCCCAGATCCAAGGCTAAGAATCCTATTAATATGACATTGGCGGCTCCACAGCAACATATCGCAACGCCTGCGCCGTCTCCACCAGGTTCACCCAACCTAATGCAGATGTGCGACACCATTAGACATCGCAAGTCATTCCAAACCAACATGGCCTTCCCCTGTTTGTACCCTTCAGACGACGAAGAAGGTGAAGACCAACTCACGAAAAGGATGTCGCTGGACAGAGTAAAAATAGAACCAGAGGTGATTGTTCCCTACAGTGTACAAGAGGCCACTAGGATTCTCTCCGGTAATGTTCACATCAAACTAAGCGTACAGCAGTTGTGGTACGAGCGAGACCTGTTTGTTTCGACCGAACGTGGATGGAAGGTGAACCACAGTAAAGATCGTTACAATTACACTATAATGGGGAATGAAAAACAGGAAGAAGGTATTGAGGTAATGAAAAGGGTCGACTCGTTTTACGACGAATGCTTTTCGGCCCTCAACTCATTGGTGTTTGTACTTTTGCAAACCATGGAGTCTAACTTGAGTAATACAGATTACAGAAATGCAGATATTCCAGCTGATACCAATATAGACTCCCTATTACCGAGGCTAGAAATGACTAGAGTCAGGGAATTGGCCATGAAATCTTCTGTTGGAATTTTGTGCCTCCTGCTGAAATGGTTTAAGTTGAACCATGTACTCAAATACGAACACTTGAGCGTGCTACTACACGACTCTCGCTACATCCACACTTGCTGTACCTTACTGGGAAAATATTCCGAAAACTACTCAGACAAGGTCTTCAATAAGATGCTTATGACACCAGTGTCCATTTGGCGGGAATGCTCTACCTACAACCTGGCTTATCAGGAATCTTTGTTAGACCCGGAACAGCTGAAGAGCAAAGGTTACCATGTGATAACCCTCACTTCAATCGGTTACATGCTCAGGGTACTAAGAAAAATCGTAGGTAATAAAACAGAGCGCCTCAAGGAACTACCCTTAAACATCGGGCTTCTCTTCAAAAGGTTCTACCGCATCTCCAACATGGACATTTACCACCCAATTCTCAAAATTATCAAGGAACTTACGCCTTTCAAAAACAAAAGGTGGAAATCAGAGCACATGGAACTAATTTCGGGCGTATTCCTCTACGAAAGGTTGGAGTTGCTAGACAACTGGGTCACTGGCAAAGACGTCACAGGGGAACTGGGCGATGCATGCGGCCAAGAAATTGCCATGAGAGCGCTACTACAGTTCTACAACTTCTTGCATTATGAAAAATCAATGGAAGATTTGGGTTATAGCGAGCGTCCCAACTCCAACCTGTCTCTGCTCAATAAAGAGTCTGAGTATCTAGGTATGTAAAATTCAGGCAGAGATGTATATAAATAATATACAAAATGCTCTAAGATAATGGATGAATACGTATTCTGATTGGTACACAACCTGAATAATATATCTATGTGTTTGTAGCACAAAAGCGAAATGGGAATATTTCAATACTTTTGCAACGCCAGTATAGTACTTCACGTGAATTTTTGTTTTCACCGATATCAAAAAACAAAACCTCCATGATGGGCAAAATATAATAAACAAAAACCAGACCCTAAAGAGCTATTTCCAGGCGGTTTCGATGGATTTAGAGACTGCATTGTACCCGGTGGTAGAAGCATTGGCGCCTCATTCACTTCCTGATGGACTGATAAATTCCTTAACTCATGAGTTTGCGCGGCTTCTGCAGTCTCCATCGAAGTCTCATGCACAGCTAAAAGCTGTGATAGATTCCTTCAAATCGGAGACCCCATACAGTCCTGATACGGTTATAAGGTGGCAAAAGTTGGTCAATGTGATGCAATTACTGTTTGGAATTGAACGGGGGGAAGATATGATAAAATATTTATCTACTTTCCAATCAATGCTCATGGAAAATTCTTCTATTCCATCCCCAGATCATGCCAGAAACCACGTCCACTTAGCCAACATGGTGGGGATAGAGACTCATGATAAATTGTTGAGCCCGTTAAGGCCCCTGAGTTTGCAGGCGGAGTCATTTGAGAATTTAGATAAATTTTCTGACAGAAGATCACTGTTGTCCTCTCAAAGGGGGTATGCTCTTAGCAGAGAGTATAACTCTGTAAGCCTGAATACGCTGTCGAATCAATATTACCTCAAGATGCTCTCAGAGGAAGACATTCTAAAAGTTATCAGTTACACACTTTTAGCAACAAACACAGAGTTGTTTCACCTTGAGTCCAACAAAATAGTAATACCTAACAACATTCCCAACTCAGAAAGTGGACTTTTACATTCTATTTTTGAGGCTGTACTCCTTTACCAAAATTTGAAATTCAAAATTGACGAACAGAAACGTAATAAAAATATTTCCCCCATGAAAAAAGCCCTGGTGGTTCAAGTGGAAGGCGAACTGCGAAATTATGTCAAAGTAGTCAACGATCTTTCTGTGTATGCTCGTGTGGATTCCTTGAAGCAGTTATACTTCGAGCTTTACGATCACATTATTGCGTTAAGATTCCACTATAGATACATGGAAAAATTCGAAGAAACTTCCGGTGAAGCCCTTCTATCTCAATCCAATGAGTTGCGGTCGCACGGAGATGTGCTTGTCAGGAGGATATGCACGAATATTTTCAACAACCTCCTGTCTCTTTATTTCGAATATTTGGTCAATTGGCTCACTATGGGTAAGTTAGAGGCAACAAACCAAGAATTTTTCATTGTAGCTGACCATGCAAACGATCCATTGTCTGTAAGGATAGAAACAAGCAAAGTGCCGGGATTTTTACCAATAAGTGTTGCTAACGAAATTTTCATTATTGGAAAAACGTTTTTATTTTTGGGGAAATACTGCCGGGAACTACAGTGGACCAACGAAATGTCGAAAAAATACTCGTTCAGTTATCATCCTCTAGCCAATGAGGTACAACTCACACGTTTTTTTGCTTTGGTACATTTGCATTACCAAGAAGTAGTGACGTTCGCTAATGATACACTTTTGCATAAGTTATACTACAAACAAGTGGTTTACGCCCTGAAGGATATTCTATTGATGGGAAAAGGTGATCTGATAGACATTCTTATACAAAAGGCTGAAGGAATATTGGACATGCCATCGGCATCTTTATCTGGCCATAGATTGACGAGGCTCTTACAGGAGGCGGTGCAACAGTCTTCAATGTGTAACTTGTTGAGCAAGAGCGATGGGAACTCTGTGATAAATGGGTTGGATGCGAGAATTCTCGACCTTGGCCACGGTTCTCTAGGTTGGGACGTGTTCACGCTCGATTATGTGATAGACACGCCGTTGTCAATTGTGTTGAATGTGAATCGCGAAGGTGGCAAGAAGGAATATTTGAGAATTTTCAACCTCTTGTGGAGATTCAAGAAAAACGATCATTTTTACAACAAAGGGTGGTTGAAATCTAGCCAACTGATACGAAATTTTAAAAAGATGGATCGCCATAGACCTTTGATCAAAGACATTTTGTCAAAATTGTCTAGAATCGACATTTTGCGTACCCAAGTGCAACATTTCAGTTACAAAATGGAAGCCTTTTGCTTTCGATGCATCATCGATAGTAATTTCCGAGAGTTTGAACGTAAATTGGCGTTCACCAATAATACTAATAATAATAACTCACGGAAACATGAGGAGGAGGAAAAACCTTTAAACACCATGAGATTGCGCAATGGTGGGTTGGTTCTAGATGGGGTCCTTAGACCCCGTGGATTCGAGAAGAGTAAAGCGCTGAGCGCAATACTTAACTCGACGACGACGGCGAGCCCATGTGAACAGCCTAACATCGATGAATTGGACCGGGTACATAACGAATACCTCAACAGCATCCTCTCGCACAAACTTTTGAGCTCTGGCAGTGATAAAAAAGTCGGGGCCCTTTCCGGCCAGCCGTATGCGTCATCTCTCATCCTTTTACTCAACATGGCCTTTGAATTCATCACGTTCCATGCCGCATTGAACGAGGTTGCCCACGAAGTATTCATCCAGTTGAACTTGAACAGCCAGCACCATTTGAACGTTCTGCTGACTCGCTTTAACGCCGCGTTACGCAACATTGTGTCACGCTACAGAATGCTCGAGGAAAACTTACAAGTGTTTATTAAAGATCTAAAGATGGATGGAGATGAAGAGTTATGTAACCTAGGTAGAAGCCTGCGGTAGCTGTCGTCATGTCCTCATGGGGTAAAGCATCCTTCTAAAGTACTTGTAGACTCCAGGACCCAAGAGCTGGTGGACTTCGGACCTGTGTAGTGATGATGATTGCGTTTTGATCAACTCGGTGCCCGGCTTGTCCGGATACGTTTTCTCGTCCGGATCATCATGATCTTCGGACTTTGCCAACTTGCTCAGCTTCTGCCGCACGCTCTGTTCCCTGAGGATGCAGATGAGCACGAGCGCAAAGGCGAAGCAAGCACCCGCAAAGCACTGCGTGTGCAGATACGGGCGAGTCTTGCTCCCCGTGACGAGCGCCTGCGCAATCAGCTCACAGCAGAGTAAGTAGGGCGAACCGGCGGCATTGACAAAGGACCAAGAGGGTAAAAACTCATCTGGCCTGACCATGTCTGCCGTGAGCACAGTGTTCATGACATTGGCGACACCGACACAACTTCCCAGGCAAAGGCAGAAGAAAATGAGTTGCACAAAAGTGTGTGCCGGAATCCAAAACCCGAACAAGAATATCGTAATCAGAGCCGTCAACCCAATCGTCACATTGGTCCTCCCATACCTGTCTCCGGCGAGTCCCATCAGCGGCCTGCCCACCACCTGCGCGCCGTTAGTGATAGCCGTCAAGCACGAACCTTGATGCTGCGACATGCCCAGCGCCTGCGCATACGCGGACAACGTGTAGATCATCAGATTGTACCCGAACAGCGAAAACACAAACCACAGCGTCACTAGCACCACCACCCGGTTTTTCACCACCTTCAAATCGAACACTTGCCGCCACTGGTGCACAATAGGCCCCCAATGCCTGATGCCCGTTACCGGGAGCGGATTCCGTTGCTTCAACAGCGCAATCGCCACCAGCATGGTGCAGGTGCAACTGATGCACAGCACCCGCAGCGCCCACCTCGTGCTGTTGTCCTCTTGGATCATTTTGTTCACTGCCAACCCATATGTGACACCGCCGCACCCTGTCCCCATCAGAGATATCCCCATCGCATAGGCTCTCTTCTTCAAAAACCAGCCGGGAAGAACCACTGTAGCGGGAACAAACGCGAACGAGATCGATATACCTACCATCACACCCTGAGTCAGGTACAACTGCCACAGTTTGGTCGAAAACGATGCCAACAGGAACCCGGCAAACATGAGCGCCGTCCCAAATAGCATCGTGGGCTTCATCCCAATCACTTTGTAGCATACCACCACTATCGGCGCGAGACCTTGTCCCAACCCGACAGTCAACCCTGCAATCGTAGCATAGTCATACCTGTTCGCCCCGGCAAACGTCCCATTTTCCAAATAGAACGCCAAGAACACCCCAAACCCGGAATTACATCCCCATGTCGAGAACATCACCAGGAAAACGCATGACGTGACCACCCAGCCGTATCCTCCGTCAGGCGGTAAATCCACCTCGCCCGTGGACCTGTTTGTGAAAACCTTCTGTATCGTCGCGCCCTCATCTGCCTCCAGGCCCGTCTCCTCTTCAGCCATGCTTCTGTTTGTCTCCATCCTCATCGCATCGTCCATATCAAACCACGACGTCAACGCACGGTTCAGCTCCGCATCGCCTTCGCCCGCATTGCCGCGACCAGATGCGTTAGATGCGGGCTGTACCAACGACTCCACCTTCTCTACCCTATGGCTGCTGCCTCGTGTGTCCATCGAGGACGGCAGCGAACTTAGCTGCGACGAACTATATACCATATAGAAAAAACAACGGAAATAATAAATAATGACAATAACTATGACGAACGCTGCTTAGTCTTTTCCTGGCTGCTGCATCTCCTTGGCGCTTCCACTGCGCCGAACCTGCGGCGCTCCGTCAATTTGTTTCTACATATGTATGTATATATATATACGGTCAAGAAGGTATAACATAGAAACAAACCAGTCATACGCCAACGTGCAACCAACCTTTCTTTCCCGGGTGTGATGCCGACGGGCCGTTGCGGGGAGACCGTATTGTTTCGGCGAAATAATGCTTGTCGCACCGCCCTGCGCCTCTGAGGCGGTAGAGCAAATGCCGAGGGTATATACGGGCCGTACGCTTATTTGCGGGATTGGGGTTCGAAGGGGGAAGTATCGCTCGGCGGCAAATCCGCATATAAAAGGGGAAGGGGGGGCGCAAGAGAAGATGCCCTTTCTAGTATCACTAGGGATGTCGGAGATGAAGATGAAGAAGGGCAGAAGCGCAATGTCGCCATAGCATTGGGGCCCGAGGAGCTGCTGGCGTGGAAAGGGGTTTGTAAAGTGGTGGTGTAACCCACAGGAAGATCTTAAGGATGTATTGGAATACAACACCCACATGATACACGGGCCAAGATGAATAGGGATGTTATAGAAGAGAATTGCACGGACGCGGAGGTTGTTTGCCTTGGATGAACCTATGGAAACTTTAGCCAGGTTCTAAATTCCGTGGGAGATCGGAAGCCACTCGTGTGGCTTGCGGAAGGCTGGGTCATCACGTGACCTCCATGGAAGCCTTCGGTTTAAGTATTTGCAAAGGCTATAGAACTAGGGGCAATATCTCTTGATTGTGGGAGCGAAGACGAAAACATCCGCACACATGTTTGAAAGTGCAAAGCGGAAAGGGAGATTGCCGTCTCACAGCTAGGAAATCGGTTTTGCAGGCTACGCATGCACTGGCGAGGGCGTGGCTACATCACGTGACACGACCATTTTTTTTTTCCTTCCATGACAAAATTTCAACTCATCTCATCTCATCTCATCTCTTCTCATCTCATCTCATCTCATCTGCTGCATCCCAAGACCGTGATGACTGCTGAAACCGATGTCTTCAGCAAGGCGTTGGAAAATCCAGAGGAACAGCCAGAGCTCAACCTCCCCCAGGATGACATAGATACTGGCGATATTAGCAGCGAAGACGAACGGTCCAGCGAGAGCTCCTCGGATTCGGCATCTTCAGAGGATGAGTCGGATGACGGGAACGGGCCAGTCAAGCCAGAAGAGGAAGAGGAAGAGGATGAGGGCGAAGCTGGCGCCATTAGGTCAAAGCACGAAGTGGCCGACGAGCCGGTGCTGGATCTTCCGGAGGACTACGAAATTCCGCCAAGCGCTAACATATCACCCATCGGAAGCATAAAGAACCTGTTTCAAAACAACATCATCATTCAGGCGTCGGTCTCTGGGGAGAAAAGAGTTCTCAAGGAAGGGTCTATCCTTTGTCTGGAGGACCACACCTGTATAGGAGTCCTCTGTGAAGTGTTTGGCAAGCTGCAGAACCCGTTCTACAGAGTAACACTACCGGCTTCTCAGAATGATAGATTGGAGGAGCTAAAGCAGAAGATTGGCTCACCTGTATGTGTTGTAGTTCCTGAGGCTCACTGGGTGGACACTTTTGAATTGAAAAAATTCAAGGGCACCGATGCCTCGAATGGTTACGATGAAGAATTACCGGAGGACGAACAAGAGTTTTCAGATGACGAAAAGGAGGCAACTTTTAAAAAGATGAAAAAGGAGCAGAACAAGAGGAAGAAAGAAGGTAGCGGCAGATCCAGGCAGAATGAAGACTTCGTTAAAAAGCAGAAGAATTTGGCAAACTCGTCTACTGCACAAAAACTGGCCCCCATGAAAGTGCCACAATCAATGGGGACCGTTTCTTACCGGTCGCGAAATTCCCGTCAGGGAGAAACACGCCCATCGCCAAGTCGCGGGTCCGCGCTTCCTTCGCGGAACGGCGAACCACGTTTGCCTTCCCAACAACCACAATACATGGCACACTCTCCTCAAACGCCCACTTACAATCATCAGCCGCCTGCCTACTATCCTCAACAGCAAGCAATTGCGCAGCAACCGGTGTATCAGCAGCCACAGCAGCCCTACAACTACGGCGGCGTCCCCTACGCACAGCAACCTCCGCCCCCTCAATTCCAACCACAGGCTCAATTCTTGCAACAGAATCAACCTTTCTACCAGGGACAAGTGTACTCTCCACCACCCCTCCACCAGCCACCACTGGTACAGCAACCTTACCATTTCTCACCACCAGCTGCAGGCCCAGCACCTCCGGTTCAGCAAAATATGCAACAGGTCTTGCAATTGCATCAGTTGCTACTACAACAGCAGGAACAACAGAGACAACAACAACAGAGACAACAACAACAACAACAACAACAACAACAACAACAACAACAACAACAACGGGATTTTAATTATGATAATTAGTACAATTTACTGTGTGTATTAAATCCCCAGAATTTTACCATAGTCATGAAAGTAATTGCTTCGCGGTCTTTAGGGCTTCTTCGGGGAACCCTGCGGTCTTGGCCACTCGAAGGGCATCCGATTTCTCGCAAATACCGGGCCTCAATTTGTGATCATAATAAAAATTGGTCTCTGAGGCTTCCACGATACCGGTTTTATAAAATCGGATTTTATCCTTGAGATCAGGCTCGTCTCTGCTATGTAAAAGTTCATTCAATTCACGACCAAAATGCGTCGCAAACAACGTTCGGCAAACATTGTGCTTGATGAGATGCCTTAGCGTGGCAAATGCTATGCCAACACCTTCTCTACTACTAGTACCACGTCCTATCTCGTCCAAGATAGCCAGAGATCTATTTGTAGCGCCTTGCAAAATAAATGATGTCTCTATCATTTCCACCATGAATGTACTCATCTCGTTGAATAAATCGTCCGCCGAGCCAGTTCGACTAAAAATTTTATCTACCAATCCAATATGTGCACTTGCGCAGGGAACGAAGCAACCGATCTGAGCCAAGAGAACAATTATTGCGTTTTGCCTCAGGAAGGTAGACTTGCCTCCCATGTTGGGCCCTGAGACTATCCATAGTTCACCATTTTGCAAATCGCAGTCGTTTTCGGTGAAATTTTCCAAAGATCTGCTAGATATGGCATCTTCGACCACGAGATGGCGTCCACCGGCGATATTTAGTGTACCACTATGATCAACTTTTGGACACACCAAATTTTTCTCCCGCGCTAAAACAGCAAACGATGAGAGCGTATCCAGATAACCCAAGGTATCTGCAATCATGCGAACCTCGTTGCTTTTTTCTATGAATTGATTTTTGAAGTGGTTCATGATATTTATTTCTTCCTTTTTGATCTTTAAAACTGCCAGCTCTAACTCATTACCCAGCTCTAACCACAATTCATGGGAAAGCCAAATTGTTTGAGACGATTTTTGCAAGATGTGGAAAAAGCTCTTTTTCAAAGCACCACCATTTCTCAAAAATTCCTGAACTTTTCTCATGTTGTTGACTCCCCCGGTAATACGTATGGCGTAATCACCATTTTGTTTTTTTCTTAATGAAACGGTTTTACAACCAAAAGTTTCGACAAACATCTCACAGTATAATCGTTCCAACTCTATTTTTGAATTCTCTAATTTTTGGTAAGTTGCGTGTAACTTTTGCAACCTCTCATTATAAGTAGGGCGTACTACCCAAGATTCTTCACCGCTAGTTTCTTCCTGCTGGGACTCAGCGGACACCTTTTCCATTTCTTCTGGCTTCTGTTCCTGCAATTTCTGAGATTTCATTAGTTCCTCCTCATTAAGACTACCAAGTACATCTTTTACAACACTCCTCTCAAAATTTAGCCTGGATAACAATGATTTAAATAAAAGTTGAGTGACTTTCTCACCCTCCAAGGATTCGTTGGTTAAAAAATTTTTAACTTCGAGAGAGACTTCTAAAGATTGAGCCAGTTGAATGAGTTCCAAAGCTTCTCCTCTACCGAAACTGAACTTCTGTAATATTCGCGATACATCGTGTACTTTCTTCAACATTAAAACTAGTGAATCTGTGCTATCCTTTCTCCCTTTGAAGAACTCCACAAATTTTTGCCTTTTTTTAATTTCTTTCAAATCCATCGATGGTGCGGACAACCATTGCATCAATAGCCGAGTGCCAACTGGAGTCACAGTTTTTCGAAGAGTGGATAACAAAGTTCCCTTCTTTCGATTGTCTCTGACAGAAGAATGCAGCTCAAGAGCAGCACTTGTCCTCGAATCAATTTGCATAATGGTGCCAGTAAGTTGTCTTTGTGGTAATTGAAGATTCATAGGGAAATCAGGCAAATGGTCACTCACGTATATGAGTGTATTCCTCAGTGCAGCCAACTCCTTTT
Organism: Zygosaccharomyces kombuchaensis; assembly: GCA_003705955.2. Lineage (NCBI taxonomy): Eukaryota > Fungi > Ascomycota > Saccharomycetes > Saccharomycetales > Saccharomycetaceae > Zygosaccharomyces > Zygosaccharomyces kombuchaensis. Next base: position 61,098 of record PPJZ02000038.1, read on the forward strand.
GAGTAAATTGTTGCAACCTAATTTTTAATAAGTTTGTCCCTTCTACGTGGTTACCTGCTGTGAAAAGTTTATAAAATGCTTCCATCGTACGGTGTCTACTGGGCATCTTTTGATACTTAACAAAATACTTTCTCAATTTCACAAGTTCAGAGTACCAACGTCCTGATTCCAAGTGAAATTCAGCCAAAGCTTCGTCCAGTAAAATCTCTTTTGGTTGAATCCTGGTGATGGCAGACACTAAATCCTTTAAAAGCACTTGTTGCACCGAAATTTCACCGGTTGACACGTCACACCAGCAGATAGCCACTTTCATGTTAGTATCAGCCAAATGTTTCATGCAATTTTCTGGAAATTCAATGTTAAGCAAATAGGCGTTTTCTTGAAGATTTTCGAATGCCTCATCAATAAAAGTCCCAGGTGTCACAATTCGTGTCACACGCCTATAAAACTTGTTCAAATCATTGTCTGCAGCATTTTCTCTTTTAAATTGATCTGCAATGGTAACACTGTAACCGTAGGTATTCACAAGTACTTTTAAATGCCGACTTAACTGATGCACTGGGAACCCCGCAAAGGGTACTTTACCAAATGAATACGTTCTGTTAGCCAATGAGATATTTAATTGAGGCGCATATGTGGCGGCATGCTCAAAATACAACTCATAAAACGAACCCATTTGGGTTAACACAACATGCGACTCGTAATGATCCATCAAATCTCGAGCATATTGCAAAGATGGCGGCAATTGACATTTGCTTGTGGACTTCGTCGCTTCAGCCTCTATGTTTGGAGTTTTTGATTGCCTCTCACCAATGGGACAAGAGTTTACATCTATAATGTATTCTTTCTTAGGAGTGTTGTCGGTCTTAGAATTAAGAATCAATGACAACTTTGTCACTTTTGGCTTTTGAACGGACGCGTGGTGTTTTGGCCTCACTAGATTATAAATAGGCCGTATTCTTCGCAACCAAAGCATATGGCGATGGTTAATATAAGCCTTCAACGTTTGGAACTTTCTGGCATCCATAAGGCCATTCTGATGTGTTAGCAATCTAAAACATGTTGCCCTTGGAATGATGGAAATCCCGAAGAAAATGAACAAAGGTGATCGAAAAACAGCACAGTGAAAGAATATAAATTGTTGTTAAAAATGAAATATATTAAATGATTAAAAACTCCATGCATCAATTTAAAAACCCCTTACAATTAGGAGCACCACAAAGACAAGGCAAACGTTCTTCAGCATCCATTTCTCGTTCAAATTTGTAATCATAAGTCAATTCTTCGTTGGTTGCAATGTCCCTCAGTGCATAAATGACAATTCTCTTCTTACCTCCCACCTTGATGATTTTAGCAGTACAGCTGGGATCGCAACAGTGGTTGATGAAACGTGCTATTCCGCCTTTTTTCGTTGCATCTATGACAGTATTCTCGTCCACCCGAAACAAATAACTGGAACCGATACCACTTTTCAGATACCGTATCTCTCTCATTTCTGCTACGGGTTGCCTGATTCTTTCACCCACATACTCAATTATCATTTCTTTAGCTGCAATGGGTTCCAAGGCGTACAGCCCCCAATTATGAATTGTTGAACGTGCAAAAGTGACAGGTTTTTTCCGCTTATTCAGTTGATTTAAAGACAGAAGTTCTGATTCAGTACCAATTGCAACCCTTTGGGCTTCTATGTCTTGTTGGAATCTTCTGTTAGAAGCCCTACTATCTCTAGAAGATGATATTTCCTGCGGTACAGACTCTGATACGTCTATCTTTTCTGATTCCTCATGCTCCATTTCAGGAGTTCTGTCCTTGGTGTCATTATGATGGTTCACGGGATTTAGAGGCTGGTGAGCGGTACGACGATGAGGCAAGTAACAGGACTTGAGTTTATCCGGTATTTTCCTGTAACCTTGAGCTCTAAAAGAGACTTGGCCATCTTGTAAAAGAGGGTCAAATGCAGCCCCCAGAAGTCTCAATTGAATATCGTCATTAACTTTTCCATTCACGGCTTCCGCGCGGAGTTTCCAGATGCGATACTCCAAAGTCATGTTATTAGCTGAGATGTCTTCAAGAGGTGGCTCGCCAATTCCCAAAACCTTCTTCAATAATAAAAAGTCTTCCACGTCACCTACAGTACTTTGCAAATCACCAAGGGACAAACGGGAATGCACAGAATCATCAGAACAAATAGGTTCAGGAACATCTCCGGCCCTTGGTCTATACATCTCAGGGATCTTCATGATTTCATCTGCCTTTTTGCTCAGCAAAATCGGTTTCTCCGCTTGCTCCATCTCCGGTGTAGTGGTTTCGGTCTCAACTTTAATCATCTTACTCTTTTGTCCGATTGTTTCCTCTTCACCACTCTCAACTTCGCTTATTTCTGAATAAGAAGTCATATCTTCATCTTCAGATTCGTTGTAAGGTGATGTAGATGGCGCTGTCGGCGTTTCTTCTTTGGATAACGTGTCGTCATTTAACATATGCGCCATTGGTTTAACACCTTTGAACAATTTTCTTTTCCTGGAAGATAAGTAGTCAACAACTCCTGAACCACGTCTCTTTAGGCGACTGGGATTGGCTTGCGTAATTCCGCGGCTGTACAAGCTAAAAATATCGAAATCGTTGCTTGTACTCTGCTTCTTCTTGAGCTCTTCCGCGGCCTTTACTGCTACTTCCTTTCTTTCTCGTTCTTTTATATCCTTTTTGGCAATTAGCTCAGGGAAAAGTGCTGGATTCAGAGTATCGAATACTGTTGGTCCTATAATGCGTTTTCGTATGTCAACATGCAATGCACCTTCCAAATCTTTTAAAATGTAATTGGCTGCTGCTTCAATCAATTCTTCCCTAGTTTCATAAACTTTAGATTTAGTCCTGGCATCTTGTGATGTATTATCGTTGCCATAAATGTTATTATCCCCTGGTGTTTTAGTAGTTTTAGGTACAATGAACTGAAATCTCACGTCTACGGGAGACCTCTTCACACGAGATGTTATCAGCATTTTACCCGATTCCGCTTTGTGACAATTTTTGGCATGGTCAATGTCATTGAACACAATATAAATGCCTGACGGATGATCTAAGATCCTCGACCACCTGTAACGTCTCAGCTTCACCTTAAAATCCTCTACGCGTAAACCATGATGCGAGGCGAACGATTTCGAAATCACTAAAACAGGCCTCTCTCCAACCTGCTTGATTAAATCTAGAGGAATTTTCTTTTCAGAATGCGCCGGCGATTCTTTTTTTTCCTCTGCCTTTTGTCTCTTTTCATTCATTTTTCTCATTTCATTCTTTATCTTTTTAACTTTCTTCAAATTTTCTGTCACTGTTTTGGAGATAGTTTTATCCAAAATGTTTGACCTATTCAATGAGCACTTGAATCTCGTCCCCAAGATGGAACAACCTTTCTCCTCGTAATCCCTAAAAGCCATATATGCAGCCTTGGCGGCATCATCCAATTTACCCGAAAGGCTACCGTATCTGACTAAATAGATGTGTAACGGAAGAGCACTGTTTGGATCGTTAAATGCTTCAAAATGAGAAATCTCACCGTATTTTTTGAAATAGTTTTTGATCGATATATCTTGCACAGTGGTCACCTGCGACATCAATGACAACACAATTTCATTAGGTGGAGGAGGACCTACTGAAAACTTGTCGTAGGATATCCGTGGCAGTTTCTCCAACTTGCTCCTAAGCTTTCTGTGCGTCAAAGGAACTTGCTGCTGGTGTTGCATACGAGGATCTACAGCCCCCTCATGAGGGGTTCTCTGTTTGATCACGGATCGCAGTTGGCCCAAATGGTTCTCCTGAACAAGAACATATCCAGTAGAGGGTAGTTTTTGATCTCTATTCCAACTACTCATCTCTCCCCTATGCACAAGTTTCTTTCCTAAAACGTCAAAGTAGTGATATTTCGATCTTAACACCTCCGTGTCCCACTTCACTTGGGGTCTCGGCCGTTGCTCAATCTTACTATCATTCAATGCTATATCCCGCCGCAACCCTCCATCGTGGTCACCTCGGCGGTCCCTGTAACTTTTGGAACGTACCTCTCGTTCCTCATTATACATATAACGGCCGTACTGATTGTCATCTCCATTAGTATAGGGCGTTTGGTGTTCAAAGCTTTGCTGTTGATGCCAAAGGTGGCTTCGATGAGGTCGGGCTGGAGGCGGTGGGTACGACCTCCTGTAATATCCAGACATGCACGAAGAAAACTTCCAAAGGAAAAGCTATCAGAATATGTTCAAATGCTTGCAACTTCAACGTAATCCAAAACCACTGAGTAAAACTTCTGCTGCTCACTTCATCTGATTTCCTTCAATGTCTTACTCACATTAACTCAAATTACGCGATAATCCGACCTTTGACTCAAGTCCTAGACTGCGTATAAAATGATGAAATTTAATGTCACAGAAAGGGCGATGAGGTCTACCTTCAAACAACTTTGAGGTTGGTTGAAGCGTATCCAGGGGCAGTTAAGATTGTTCTTTGAATCAACTTTGGATGCAGTGAGATTGAGTGTACTTAATTGTATCTATTATGTCGAATCAGCAAGTTCAGCGTTGCTTAAGGGACGTGTTGGGGCTGGATCAGAAAGAGGATCTGGATTGGAATGAGAGCCATTTGAAGAAGCTTGTTAATGCCACTTCAACACTCTACACTGCTTCCTCGAACAAAATGATGTTGAAGCAGGGAGAGGAGACAGCTAGGGGTCACCTATGCGCGTACATCGCTTGTGAAAGGTTAGCACAGAAACACATGCCAGAGCTGTCATATTATTTAGATCGAGTACCTCTGGACCCTCGTAAAGCTCGGAAGCTGATTGAGTTGTTTAAGCAAAACGTTTTTCAATGCTCGCCGGTTAAAAATATCCAATGGACCCCTAGCCCCCAGAAGAAGAGCCAATCGCCAGTGACAAACGGTGCGAGGTTCACTGCTCGAGACCCTCGGCAATTGAGAAAAGAGCTTTTCGATACCCCTACCAAAGATAATTCCCCCAAGATGGATCTAATGAAGCCAGCAGTAGAACTGCCTCCTCCGGAGGCGAGTCTGTCCAAGACACGCAGAAAGCTGGCTTTCGAAGAGGATGAAGATTTAAAGACGGCCGCGTCGACGCCTTTGTCACACGATAGTCCTGCACATCCGTCATCGTTGGCCATAGATATATCAAACGATGATGTGGGAGGGAAGCTGGCGAAGAACTCTTGTGGGAAGAGGAAACAGCAGCTGCAGCAACAACAGCCATCGAAGCGAAGGAGGGAGACCAACAGGGGACGTACAGAAATGAGTCTTTTGCATAAAAAGTATTACAAAGTGACAACTGCGGAGCTCATAGATTTATGTAACCAGTTCGAGATACCGAGAGACGTCGCCTATAGTGTATTGGATCAATACTTGAATTATGCCTCTTATTTGGTTTGTCCCTGGCAACTGGCATGCGGGCTAGTGCTAAATGCTACCTTCGTGGTATTTACAGAAAGGAGGAGGAAAGACCCTAGGGTGGACCACTTAATCTTCGAAAAGATGTTGGGAATCATGAAGGCCCCTCAATTGGATGACATCACTGAATGCATTAGTTTAGTTAAAGAACTCATTGAAGGTGAGAAATGGTACCGCGACCTGCAAATCAAACATAACTACTACAATGGTGCTTGTTTTGACGAGGCAATTTCCACCAAGTTAGGGTCTATGTTACAGCCCAACAATACTCTGGTGTCTAAGGAACAGTTTGCAAGCTGGCAAAGAAAGATTGAACAGGATTTGTCTCTTAGAGACATGACGTGAATTTCCAAACCATTACACGAGTGCTTGTATATACAGGAATCCGTTAAAGACTTATATTAATACGGCAGCAGCCTTCTCAAGCGTTGCAGGTGAGTATCATGAGCAGCAGTCTTCCCACTCAAAACTTTGAGAGATCTACGAGACCAGCCAATGTTTCCGTGGCTTCTACCGGCTTTGCCCCTTTTAAAACCATGGGCAGTCTTTTGCCATCTCTTGGCAGCTCCCTTGTGGGTCTTCATGAGCTTCCTGGTAAGAACCAGAGAAGGATTGCTGAACTTGGGTAGACCTCCTAAATTACAGCTCAGGCCTAGCCTAGGTAAAAAGTTGAAGAGCATCTTGCCTGGCGGTCACCAAATCTTCCTTTTCGATCTGACAACTGAGATGCTCAACTTTTTTTTTCGCTCCAGTTTTTTTCAAACAGTACAAAAAATTAAAACACTAAGCACTGAGTAAAAATACGCGAACATGAAGGTAAGCCTCCATTAAAATCGGGAGAGACTTCGAGCTTTTCTTACGCTGTGCAAAGCCAAAAAATTCATTATTTACAGACATAATAATTATAAAAGAAAACAAAGGAGAAAAAGGTCAATGGGAATGAACAGCCACTGCCAACTAGAATACACCTTGAGCCTTATAGGCGGCCAAAGTCTCCTCAATCTTAGCGCTGACAACTGGGTCGGCCCTAATCTTCTTTTGCACTTTGGCAGCTTCGGCAAAAGTAGTGGCTTGCAACTTTTCGTCCACAGTTCTTGCCAGATCGGCAGCTTCTTCAAACAATTTGATGGCGTCATCAATGTCCTCCTGTTGCAACTTCAATTGAGCCAGACCAACCTTGGCCTGTTCAGATCTGGGATCTTTTATGCAAGCTTCTTCCAATAGTTTGGTGGCTTCTGCAAAGTTTGGGAGACTTGGCTGTTTGGCCAAGAGGGTAGCCTTGCCCACTAATGGTGACACACCTACATGGATACCTTCGACAGCCTCTTCCAATCTTTTGGCAATCTCGTATTGTTTTAGAGCTTTCTCCAAATCACCCTTGTCAGCCAAGATCTCGGCGAAAAAGTTTGGCACCTCAGGTGCAGTGGCGAACTTCCTCTTGGCCTCGCTGAAAAGGGTCTCACAGTCATCAAATTTGTCCTCACGGTAAGCCAAACAAGCTAGTTGAATATAGGGGAAAATGTTGTTTTCGTTATAATTTTTGGCCTTGTCAAAGTCGGCGCCAGCCTTTTCATATTGAGCAGTGATAAAATACATTTGACCACGATGATAGTAGACTGCAGCATTTTCGGGGTCCAATGCAATGGCCTTGTCAAAGAAATCGTAGTATTCCTCACCCTGACCCTTATCAGCCATTATTAGCGCCATGTAGATGTAAGAGTTGACTCTTGGGTGTAAATCAATAGCCTTTTCGATGTCTGTGTGGGCACCTAGGGGATCGTTCTTCAAAAATCTGAAAATACCTCTGTGTTCCAATGCAATTGCGCTTTTTTCTTTCAAGGCAGAGTCGTCAGGGTTTCCTTCAAGTAGCTGGGTGTATACGTCCACAACTTTCGAAAACGAGTCGTCTGCCAATTGGTAACCTTCTGAAGATCTTTTGTACAAGTTCTCCAAACCATTCTTCAGTTCTTTGTCAGGCTCAGAAGTTTCATCGTAATTGTTAAATTCCGTCTCGGGGGAAAAAATACCAAAGAAAGAGGCTAGAGAAGTATCAGATGGCAACAACTGGCTTTTATGCTGACCCAGTTTATCCTTGAGTACAGTCATAGCCTGTTTGTTCAAGTTTCTTTCTAACATTGGCTCAATGGAAGCACCGTTAAAATCGCCATTCAATGAAAGAACCGAAAGATCAAACATGGCATCTGGATAGTTTTCTAAACTTTCATTGGCAGAAGCTCTACGCAAAAGGGCTTTCGAATAATCTGGCTTCAATTCCAAAGCCTTGGTGCTGTTCTCCACAACTTTATCTAGTTGGTTCAAAGAAACGTAGCAAGCAGAAATGTTAGAGTAAAAAACGGGATCCTTTTTCAACGATAATGCCAAATTGTAGTATTTCAAAGCGTTATCATAATCTTTCTGTTTAAAATACTCATTACCTTTGTCTTTCAGCGCCGTGGACCACGCTTCTTTTTGCTCTTGAGATAGTTCCTCAACGTTACCTAACTCAGGCTCGCCCTTGTCATTCACTGGGTAAGAGGGCGAAGAAGGAGAAGAGGCGTGCTTCTTCTTCTTATTCTTCTTCTTCTTTTTCGATGCTGAAGGCCCGTCGGGACTACCACCTTTCTTTCCATCTAGATTTGCATTTTGCAATTGACGGTAATACAAGTAAGCACCCACAGCTGCCGTACCAGCTGCTGCCGTAGTAATGATGGCAGCTTTGTTTCTAGAAACAAAACCAGCAACGGAATTGTCGGAAGACATCTTTTCCTGAATTGAGAACTTTGAAAACAATCCAACAATCAACTATTTCCACTATAAAAGTTCAATTCAAAAGAACTTCAATCCTTACGATCAGGTTTTTCTACTTGGTTGCGATACTTGATCGATCGCCCTTTGTGGATGTGAACTCCATTTTTTTTTATTTGTAGATTCCTTGAAAAATTTTAAAATCGCAACAGACGATAAAACCAGGGTAATACCGTTTGTGAAAAACAGGTCAAGTCCTCTTGATACGACATATAGATATAGTAAAATTCCAATTGGCACAGGTACCAACATTTCATTTTATTTCTGAGAGCTGAACTAGGGTCTTTAACTTTTTAAAGCTTATTCAAATCATGGATAGTTTAGAGAGCACATATTATTTGAATATATGTAATTCTTTTTGATATAGAGCAAATATAGTGAAAAGCGCACCACGTAAGCAGTCGGACAATTTTAGAGGGGGGGGGAGAATATTCCATTGATAGTTTTCTAATTAGACTTGGGAAGATCAGTTACATAATGATCAGAGATCTGTGGAAAACACTTCATAAAAAAGGAATGAAAGAAAATATATTATTCATACTTTAAGCAAATAGTTGGGACATTGTTCTAAATATACTGTAAATGCAGAAGTTAATTATCTGAAAATAATGCTAAGGAAACCATTTTTCATTTGTTGGATCAAGATAAATGTTCAAATTTATAGATCCCGAAGATATTATTAAGGGTTTTTCCAAAATTTGAACCACCGATTTCCTCTTTTCCGCCTTCTATTTCCTGGGGATTGTCTATTTTCAGCAAACCGATGTGGAAATTTAGTAGATATGTAGAAGATTTATTTTCTTGTTACCATCAAATTAATTACAAGAGAGACGGTTAAACATGTAAGATTTTGCAGTTGTTTCATTCTTTCTGTCTACTTGAATAGTCAAAAAAGACTGTTTTTGGCATGTAAAGGCAAGCTGCCGGACACCGCTCATTAAACATCTCACATAAATTGGATTGGAGGCGCAAAATTTCCAGGTCTCGTTTCTAACAGTTTTCTTTTGTTAAATCTCCCACAATTTAGGGCAGGATAAGACTCACAGTGTAAATGAATAAAGAAATAATTTAACCCTGGAGGAGCACTATATACAAGTTAGCAATCATTTACGGTTTAGATTTATTCCCACCGAGATCTATTCTCTCTTCTTGCTTGTAACCACTGCTTCTTGCACTCTCTGTAGGCATCAAAATATTCCTTACACTTATCTTTGTCGTAGTTGTTTCGATCTAGACAATTGAAACTCATTCGAGAAGACTCCTGGCAGGGATCAAAGTATTGACTTGCTTCTTTCATAGCAAACCTGTACCTACTAAGTCCCGATTCAGGGTTGTCTGGATAGTATTGGAACTTATCAGGAGAACCATCTTCAGGAGCATAATCAATCTTTTTTGGATCGACCACTAATTGAGGATCGAGATTGCCCTCACGCAAGGATTGATTGTTCTTATTTTCCTTGCTCATTTTGTGTTGCTAGTCTGTTCCTTGACGGCTGAAATTTCAATTCTCGCGCTCACAATGATTAGTTAAACAAAAGACAGCAAAGAACAAAGTTTTCAAGTAGAAATTAAATTAAAGCTAAAACAACGCTTGAAATGTGTATAGAGTGACTTCAAGTTCTACATACATTTGCCTATATAATTGGTAGGGGTCAATGGCCTAACATCACAATTCGTACTCAGCGATTTGAAATTTTTAGCCCATCACGACTCATTCTGCTCTTCTCATCTCATCGCATTACAATAACAACTATGAACTGCAGGCAATAGAAAAACGAATGTGCAAAAATTTACCAAGTGTTAGTGATGACAGAGGCACTGTGTAAAAGATGTAGTGAAGCAGCGCATATTTATTCAAGAAAGGAGCACTTTTGTAAGCCATGCTTTTGTAAATTCGTTTCCCTCAAGCAGAGGAAGCAGATGATGTCGGATCCGTATTTCCAAGATATATTCAAAGTGATGCATCAAGACAAAGTAAGAAGCAAGGAGCAGGCGGAAGCAGAAAATGCAGCGTCGAAGATTCTAGTCGCACTTTCATTGGGATCAGCTTCTTTAACCATGTTGGATGTGCTCAATGACACCTTGAATGAGCAAAGATCAATGCAGCGGGGCAAGACAGGATTTTACGTAGATGTTGTTGTACTTTGGTTAAGCGAGCCGGAATTTCAGGACTTGAAAAGGCAAGTGAGTGAGCTTTCCGCGAAAAGATACGGGGACAATCAGGCAAACATCAGTTTCCATTTCATAAGTTTTGAGTCATTTTTCGATGGGCAAGAGTTCCAAAAGTTGATTATCAATCAAGATTACTTTTCTAGTGCTGGGTATTTTTCTAGTATTGACAACGATTCCAAACCGAGCATTAGACATTTACTCGACCAATGTCCCAATAGATCCTCCAGAGAAGATTTATTGACGTTTATCACCAGGCATCTGGTGAAAAAATATGCATATCAAAACAACCACAGAGCTATTCTATGGGGGCACTCCATGACAAAATTAGCGGATGAGACAATGTCTCTAATCGTCAAAGGTAGGGGAGAGCATATCTATTCTTTGATAGACAGTTCACAGTTTGATCACGATTACGGCGACAAGTTTAAGCATCTTTATCCATTGAAAGATGTTCTGCTTTCCGAAATTGATGCGTATTGTTACTCTACGGGACTTGACAAATATCTGATAAATTATACTGCTCAAGATACGTTATTATTGGCGAAACGCAATGAAACGAGGGGCATTGGTAAACTAATCAAAAATATGACCATAAATGAAATGGTAAGAAAATACTTTGACGACATTGAAAGTGACTATTCTAATGTTATTTCAACCGTTGTAAGGACAGCGGATAAACTAGCAGAGCCTCAGAAAATTAGTCCATCAGCAAAATGTTCAATTTGCCGAGGCAACATCCATACCCGCGGCCCCCAATGGTTGCAGTCCATCACAATCAATAAAGGTTGCGCAGTAGAGACTGTGGAAGACAAAGATCTTTATGGGCAATGGCTCGAGTCTGACTTACGGAAGGAAAGAGACGAATATCTCAGGTTAATGCATTCTCTTTCATCAGAAGGCGAACCTGCCCCGTTATGTTACGGATGTATAATCACACTTGGTGGGGTCAAGAACCGATGCGTCACTTGGCCGCGTAGTACGGAGGATGCATTGAAGCAAACTTTAGAAGAGTTCGTGTTAACAGACGAGGAAGACTAATCTATCGACGAAGAAATTTCCATTTACATCCGAACATAGCAGAAAATAACAACTACTTATCCATTCTTGCCTCATTTTCTATGCAAAATCCCCAACAGCTCATTAGAAGCAGTACTTGCATAGGAGTTTTCCTTTTTAAAAGGATCTCCTACGAACCCGTAGGCCATTTGTACTGTCTGGGGTGAATTGCCATTAAGTGGGTTTTTCAAAATATCTAATAGTTCTGAAGAAGCAGGGTGTGAAGTAGAAGAAATTGCCTGGTCATCACTCAAACCTTCGCTGAGGTTTGCAGAAGGTTCCAATACGGGCGACGTGCTTGAGTTCTTGAATAGTGGGTTTTTCAGAATGTCCAAAAGTTGCTGAGAATCTTTATCATCAGAGCATTCCTCCGGTTCTAAACTTGTATCTTCGGCCTTTTTTAACAAACGCATAAGCTCTTCTTCGGGTGATTGTTGCCTGCCTATTCCCGATGTTATTGCATCTTCCTGAGAAAATTGTAGGGGCAGTTGCTGAACAGGTAGCTCAGTGTTTTGATGCAGTTGGTGAGATGATTGTTGAGGTGGTTGCTCAGGCGATTCCTGAGAATTGTTGCTATTGTAAGGCTTTTTCAAAAGGTTCAATAAATCCTCTGAAGATGGCGATTTTTCAGCAGTCGAAGAGGGTGAAGATTGCTTGGGCAAAACATCTGCCAAGTTTTCACCACGCTTCAACAACTTAATCTTAGGTTTAGGCTTTATGGTCTCCGTAGGCACTGGAGAATCTTCGGTAAATGTGTTACGCGTAATATTTTTGAAAGGATCTTTCTGCTGGGGGACTTCTTGAGCCACTACTGGGTACGGAGTGCTTTGCTCAGTCCTTGGCAAACGATCTAATTCCTTGGCATTGCTCTGCTTTTCTGCATAACATTCAAAGTCTTCATATACATCATCGGGGTTTAATTTATCGTCTAATCTCTGCTCATTGTCACTGCTCTCCGAGCCGCTTTCAAAATCCTCATACTCATCGCTCGGTCCTTCGTCTTGCAACGAGGCCTCATCTTCTGTAGCTCTATCATTGGGGGCGAAAGGTTCTTGCTTGGACCGAGGAACATCCAGTAAGTCCGGAGATGCTAAATTCTCTTGAAGTATCGCACCAGAGTCCATGGCACCACCACGGGACTGAGGTCTCCTTTCTGGCTGCTTTCTAGAATTGAGCAATGCCAACAATTCTTTGGAAGAGGATTCAGGTCTTTGCTCCTCGTTTTCTTGCTGTGCAAACGCAGGTCTCGACAGCGACGAAACGTCTGGTGTGGGCAACGCCTGAGAAGGATCTCCCAAGGGCAAAGGCCCAGGTAGTGGGCCATTGTGAACCTGGTGATGATCGGGTGGCGGCCCTCCAGAGATCATTTGGGGGCCCATAAACGGTACGTTCCCATTCATGAAGGGGAAAGGCGCAAATGGGTGGAACCCCATCACTGCTGGAGGAACCATTTGTGGCAACATAATCTGGTTTACCATGGGTGGTGCAGTAGGTGTATGTGTCGTAGTACTTTGAGGTACCTCTTGCTGCTGCTGCTGCTGCTGCTGCTGCTGTTGTTGCTGCTCATCTAATTTCTCTTCCTGTTGATACACCGCAGAATGCAACATGTTGAGCAATTCTCTGCCCGGGTCCACTTGTTCCTCCTTGGTGATACCCAGAAGCAACTTCAATTGGTCCTCTGCGTATTGTTTGAGCTGATCGTCGCCAATAATGTGCTTTTGGCGTCTCACCCACAGAGACAGGGGTCTCATCATCGAATTGATCAAATAGTACCGCACAGTGGACTTGTGCATAGTCTTTTGAATCTTTTTAAAGTCCCGCCATTCAATCTTCTCAATCTCATTGCGCACCTGCGGTTTGAAATTATAGTCCTCGGGAACACCAGACACGATAAAGATTTTATAATTCTTTCCCTGGATATTTCTCTCGACAAACTGGTTTTCGTCAATGTAATCGGTCAAATCGTATCCAATCTCTTCTTTCACTTCGCGAATACAGCACGCCACGTCGTCTTCATCCTTGGAAATTTTACCACGCGGGAAGGACCACGAATCGGATTCCGTACCTTTGACTAGAAGTATTTTGTTTAATTTTTCATTAAAGATGGCAGCACCTCTCACAGGGATGCTCTTTTTGTACTGGGAAAACTTTTGCAGGGCCTCATCGGCTTGGATGTCCCATTTCCACACAAGCGGACACAACTTGATAATATTTTTGGCAAACGACTTGATTTTGAAAGAGGGCAATGAGGGATTCATCAATTTCACAAAGTCGGTGTAAAACCATGACGCTTCTTCAAAATGAAACAATTCGCGTTCCACACTTGACAAGTCCTCTGGGGGGCAGTTTATCACGAACCGTACCAGCAAATCTTCAAACACTCTGTCCAGGGAGCACACATTTTCGAGGGGATGCCGTAAGGGCAACGACATGGCTAATTGATAGGTTAGAAAGTAGAATTCCGATGAAACCTTGTGTTTACACTTCTAATAATGGGGATTGTCTTTACTGATGTGGAGTTGAACTTGCTGTGACGATTGGAATTTCGTCAAAAAATTCGGGTAAATTTCGTACGCCAGCATGGGAAAAATTTCAACGCTAAGGCGAGCGAGCATCCCACCCCATCATACACGATCAGCAGGTGCAATTGTCATGATGAGAGCCATCAAGTTGGGATACGTACCTGAACATTACTCCACACCAATCCATTTCGCTCAATGCAAGGGGTTTTTCCGAAGCCGTGGGCTCAATGTGGAGCTGGTACCCTACCCGAGCGGATCGGGCCATTTGATCCAATCGTTGGACCGAGGTGAACTAGACTGTGCCGTGGGGCTCACAGAGGCCTTTGTGCGTGGAATAGCCACCTCCCAGCCCAAGTACTCAATTGTGGGCACCTATGTGGAGTCCCCCCTGCATTGGGCCGTCTCGACAGGTGCCAACCGCACCGAGCTGACCAGTTTGAAGCAACTGGAGGGCAAACGCATCGGCGTGTCCCGCATCGGCAGTGGATCCTACGTGATGTCGTTTGTGCTCGCATTGGAGCAAGGTTTCGACTCTCGCAGGCCCTTTGCAGATTTCCCCGTCTGCCATACCTTCGAGCAATTGCGCAAGAGCGTCAACGACAAGGGCTCGGATGCGTTCATGTGGGAATATTTCACGACTAAAAAGTACTACGAGGGCAGTCAGCCGGAGCTGAAGATGCTGGGGAGCATCTACACCCCCTGGCCCTCATGGGTCCTAGTCCGCCAAGAGTCGCTACCTGCAGACCAGTCCAGGCAATTAGCACAGGCCTTGGATGATGGCATTGCTTACTTTGGCCAGCACCCGGAGGAGTCTGTGGCCCACATCGAAACACTTGGGTACTCGCAGGAGGATGCACGTGAGTGGCTGAAAATCGTCAAATTCAGCAACAATTGCAACGTGCCGCTGACTGAGCAAGAGCACAAGAAGGTTCTGGACGTTTTACGCACCGCAGGGGTCATTTAGGATAGGGAAAGGGGTGAGATATGACCAAGAGTTATGTGCAGCTGTCAAGGAGGCACTTTTAACTTACAGAAGCACTGTTTAGTTACAGATGACTTGGTTTGTAGTATGCATTATGAGTATATGTGATAAAGACCGTCCCATCAGGGAATATCAACGAATATGTAGAACTGACTCCTTTGAAGATGTGACTTGACTCCATCGGCTAAGAGTTTCATTTTTTTATTCGCTTTCTTCCTTTCGGCCTAAAGCGAGAGCCCGGCGAACCCCGAAGCGCCAATTACTCCCCTATTGAACACGCTTTGGACCGCACTTTAGCGACGATTGATGACCCAGTTATACGCTTTACCAGTGAAGGGTTGGATAGGCGAGCAGGGGAAACTAGTAGAGGGGGTAATACTACCAGGGTTATCGTCTATGTTATCGCCGCGGTTGTTCGCTGCACCAATTGTATATATAAAGGATGCACTTCCAACTAGTATGCCGTTAGGGGAAGACAATCAGGGAAGACAATCAGGAAAGGACAGATATCCACCCACCAAGAAAAAGAAGAAGTAGTATCAAAGATGGTCAAAGTAACTTTAGAAAATGTTGAATTGAGAGTGGACATTGACTCCAAGCCACAGTTCGCCCCCTCCAGCACCACTGTTGCCGATATCCTCACCAGAGATGCACTTGAGTTTATCGTTTTGCTGCACAGGACTTTCAACTCCAGAAGGAAGCAGCTGTTAGAGGCCAGGCAGGAGGTGCAAAAGAAGCTCGACACCGGTCATTACAAGCTGGATTTCTTGCCCGAAACGAAATCGATCCGCGAGGACCCCACCTGGCAGGGCCCCACGCTGGGCAGGGGACTGGAGGACAGATCCACAGAGATTACGGGTCCACCGCAGAGGAACATGCTGGTGAATGCGCTGAATGCACAGGTCAACACCTATATGACAGATTTTGAAGACTCTGCCTCTCCCACCTGGATCAACATGATATACGGGCAGGTCAACCTGTACGATGCGACACGTGACCAGCTGGGTTTCAAGACCCCGAAGAAGGAATACAAGCTCAAGGCCCCATTTTCGCAGCTGCCAGCTGTTATTGTGCGTCCTAGAGGGTGGCACTTGGTGGAGAAGCACCTATACGTGGACGGGGAGCCCATCAGTGCGTCAATCTTCGATTTTGGTTTGTATTTCTTCCATAACGCCGTGCAGTCGGTCAAGATCGGCAGGGGGCCCTACTTCTATTTGCCCAAGATGGAGCACCACCTGGAGGCCAGGTTGTGGAACGATATCTTCAACGTGGCCCAGGATTGGGTCGGTTTACCTCGTGGTACCATCCGTGCAACGGTGTTGATTGAGACTTTGCCCGCTGCCTACCAGATGGAGGAGATCATCTGGGAGCTACGTGCACACTCTGCCGGGCTCAACTGCGGTCGCTGGGACTACATCTTCTCCACCATCAAGAGGTTGCGCAACCTACCAGGTCACGTGCTGCCAGACAGGGACCAGGTGACCATGACGTCGCCCTTTATGGATGCGTACGTGAAGAGGTTGATCAACACCTGCCACAGGAGAGGTGTGCATGCCATGGGTGGTATGGCCGCCCAGATCCCGATCCCAAATGATCCTGCCGCCAACGAGCGTGCCATGGCCAAAGTTCGCAACGATAAGATCCGTGAGTTGACCAACGGTCATGATGGGTCCTGGGTGGCTCACCCTGCACTGGCACCCATCTGTAACGAGGTGTTCATCAACATGGGTACCAAGAACCAGATCCACTTTATCCCTGACAACGTTATCACTGCTCAGCAGTTAGTTGACACCAAGATCGCTGGTGGCAAGGTAACGAAGCAAGGTATTATCCAAAACTTGGACATTGGCCTACAGTACATGGAAGCCTGGTTGAGAGGGATTGGTTGTTCGCCCATCAACTACTTGATGGAGGACGCGGCTACCGCAGAAGTATCCCGTGCGCAGCTCTACCAATGGGTGAAGCACGGTGTGGTGCTGGGCGACACCGGTGAGAAAGTGACCCCACAATTGACCTCACGTCTGTTGAAAGAACAGGCGACAAAGTTGGCCAAGGAGAGTCCCGTGGGCGACGCGAACAAATTTGCCGTTGCCGCCAGGTACTTCTTGCCCGAAGTCACCGGTGAAAAGTTTAGCGAGTTCTTGACTACGTTGTTGTATGACGAGATTGTCGTCACCAAGAAGACCCCCACTGATTTGAGCAAGTTGTAGGTACATACAGTACGTACGTTTGATGATATTCACTTAACGATTCGCTACAGCGTCATCTCCTGGCGCCGCTGAGATAGCAGCGCGCGTTTGTCCTACGGGAAAACAGAAAGCGTCGGTTTGTGTTAATTTTTGCAAGTTCATGAATCGATTCATGCGGGAACGGAGAGACATTTTCCAATTTATTCAACAACTCCTAAAACACAGCTCATTGGCCGTCGTCATTGAATCTATCGATGAATACCTATAGGCGTGATTAGTATAAAATGCGCCTCAGGATACATCGGATCTCACACTCTAGACCCGAGCCTGTCCGAATCTCCGAGGAGTTAAAAAGCAGCAGCAGCTGAGATACTTGTTTTCGCATCCCAATCTAGATCGAACGCAATGACACCGCGATGAATATCCTATCAGTCCAACCTCCAGTCCTTGAAGAGACGGGTGTGTCGAAATCCAACCAGCATTGAAGGTTGTTCATGTTGATAAAATAAAATTCTGAAATACGGTTGTGCCAGCCGCATATCGCAGTCATAGAGTAGTTAATTTCAACTGAGGCTTTTAGCATTTTCTTCATATACTTACAGAGAGAGAAAGTCTAGCCCGATGTTCTTCTATTTCTGGACCCTCCAGGGCCGTTCGTACTGCTACAGTGCCGAGTGCTCACTGGCGGCCTTTTGTACTATAAAACAGACACCGTTCACTAAACACTGTACTTGATTAATCTTGGTCTGTAATGCATTTTTACATAACGAATATCCAATGATGGTACTAGGGTCATCTGTCTGTACCTCTCCTCTACGAATTCATGCTCTACGCTTTCACCGTTCTCATCCATCCCAACGAAGATAATTAATTTTTTTTTCCAAAACGATGCCAAACAATACGATTATAAGGAAAGTCCGACAAAGCGGGCATCTGCCGATCCCCTTCTTATCTCATATGTTACGTTGAGTGATCAAACTGAAGTGTTGCACGTAAGCGCTTCACGTCAGTGTGTCGCTTGGGTAACAAATCACGTGCTTGATTTGTGAAACATGTTTCAGAAGGCGTTTCATTTCACATTCTGAAAAGTCGTACATAAAGATGACGTACGAAGAGATCATACAACCTGGCCGTAAAAAAAAAAAATCTCTCTAAAAAAGCAACAAAGCCCGTCATCAGCTGAAAGCAACAATTAACCTCATCTGGATCGGATAAACAGCAAGGTGTGTTTTTAAAAGCTCTTACGGAACCTTTTTACAAGTGGCTGGAGCCTAACTTGAAGGTAGAGAAAGAAGCGCTTAGATACAGGACATTGATAGCAACCTTGGTCAAGGTTTCTAACTGTTTGTGTTGTTATTTTTTTTTTTTTT
This sequence comes from Zygosaccharomyces kombuchaensis, assembly GCA_003705955.2. Taxonomy (NCBI): domain Eukaryota; kingdom Fungi; phylum Ascomycota; class Saccharomycetes; order Saccharomycetales; family Saccharomycetaceae; genus Zygosaccharomyces; species Zygosaccharomyces kombuchaensis. The sequence goes on from PPJZ02000038.1 coordinate 79,639, forward strand.
TTTTGCCATCTTTCCTCTCTCTCTTCCCTCATTTCTTTCTCTTACCAACCTCGGTTAAAAAAGAGTAACTCTCCTATATTAGTTGCTACTAGCTCAGGGGAAGCCGCGACAAAGGGAGAAAGCATCACCAAATAGCTTTCCCCGTCTTCCTTTGATAAGGTTAAAAGAAGGTGGTTTTTAAACCGGTTTCTGCCATTTCCTTTCGAACTTGAATACCGTCGCGCCAACTGCGTGCGATGTATAATCCAGTCGCTATCTCTGCGGGGAATACAGCAGCGGCATCACCATCTACACCTGTATCATCGACAAATACAGCCAATACCAACACAAGTGCTGCAACCGGAAGCAGCAGGGCACCTACGAACTTTGGGATGGCAAACAGTAGTAGTAACAGTGCCACAGCAGGGAGTGCTCCTAGCGGGCAGAGGCGCAGAAGAGGCTCTGGTCTCAACTCTTTTCTCAATTCGTTTGGTATTAGGCAAAATGGCAACTCACATGGTCCGAGTTCCAACAACCCATTTGTGAACTTAACCCATGCACATAGCAGCGGGACCAATAGCGAAGGTAGCACGGTGAGTTTGGCGACATTTGAAAGACAGCCACAAGAGCATTCGCAGTCTACGTTTCAGTCCCAGAACTTGCCCCCAGTGCGCAGTTTCCACGATTTGCCCATCTCCATATCTCTAACGGCGCAGCAGCAGGAGACGTCTCTGCCACCAGTGGCACGTACAAGTACGGTTTCTGCATCTAGTTCTCCCTCGGGGCCCTTAGGGTCTCTACACCAGGTGCACAGTGGTTCATCGGCACCTGCAGCGTCAGCAGCGCAGGCACCAGCGCCAGTAGCGGCACCGATTTCCGTTCCCAATGGGCCTATTGCTGGAATTGATCCAATTCACCCGGAGTCGCACACTTACAACGGTACCACCTCGGGTGGGTTCACTCATACACCTAATAGCGATGGCGTGGTTCCTCTCAAGAACCTGCGCCACTACATATACGCAGCTGACCAACCCAATTCAGATGAGCTGCTCAATTTGGATTTAGCTAGAAACACTGCGTTGCCGGAACCAGCGGATGAGGAAACTCTACAACAGCGTAAGGATAAACACGGTCTCTTCAGTATCAGGCTAACACCCTTCATCGATGGCTCCTTCTCGACGAACCCGGGGCTTTCCTTTGACCCCGTCGTCAGAACTGCAGGTCCCGGTTCTCAACTAGTCATTGGCCGGTACACCGAAAGGGTCCGGGAGGCGATCGCCAGGATACCAGAACAATACCATCCGGTCGTATTTAAATCCAAAGTTGTCTCCAGGACGCACGGTTGTTTCAAAGTGGACTCTCAGGGAAATTGGTTCATTAGGGACGTGAGATCTTCCAGCGGCACTTTTCTGAACCACCAAAGGCTTGCCCCGGCTTCCACCATGTCTAAGGACACTTTGGTTCATGATGGTGACATTTTGCAACTCGGAATGGATTTCAGAGGTGGTGCTGAAGAGATTTACCGCTGTGTCAAGATGCGTGTCGAGATCAACAGATCGTGGAAGAGAAGAGCTAATGCATTCAACAAAGAGGCTCTACAACGTATAAAAAACATACAGAAGTTGACTGTGGGCCTTGAGGAAGAAGATTGCTCAATTTGCTTGTCTAAGATTAAACCTTGTCAGGCAATGTTTATCTCACCTTGCTCCCACAGCTGGCATTTCCAGTGCATTCGTAGGCTGGTCATGACTTCATACCCACAATTCATCTGTCCCAATTGTAGGTGTGCGTGTGATTTGGAGGCCTCGTTGGAGAGCAGTGAGTCCGAAAGCGAGATAGAAAGTGACGGTGCACAGCTGGTAGACGAACTGGGGGTTTTACTCGAAGATCCCAAGGACGTCAACATGGGTTGAAACATGCCCTCTTTCCTTTTGCTCACAAAAAAAATGAAAGAAAAAGAATCACAGATCATTCATGCGGTGGTTTCTCGTGGTGCGTTTTATGGATCGATGTTTTATATTTGGTGTTCTTTTCTTTATTACTCAAGCATCATTGACGCGGACGCTAGTCCTTTGCCATATATTTCTGCACCTATGCGTGCAACTCTACAACTGCTTTCTAAGCACTCATTTCTTTTCGTGACTGTTTTGTATCTACAGTTGTACAGAATACTACCAATCATTTAGGCATTGATATACTTAATGCATTTCCTTTTCGTCGATTAATCTCAATAGAACGTCCTGCGTTTGCTGTCTGCCTAACCCATACTTGTGAACTTCGTGACCACCTTCCACAATTTTCCACTCTCTTGCCTTGGTGGAAAGTTTAGTCAATTCGCGCTGCCAATTGCCCCATTGAGGTGATTTCTTGACCATCTCTCTTGAGCTGACAACGCTGAGTTTCACATCTAGCAACTTTTCCTTGGAGTTCACTACGTCCTTGTAGCTCAGTAGTGAACTCGTTACGCTTTCTAAAAATTTTGCACGCAGAAACTTGCCTTGGTACTTCATGTCACGGCCAAAGATACGTTCCCTGGATCCATGATGAGCTAAGAGCCAAGAGGTCTGCAATTTCAACCCCCAACAGGACCAAAGCCCATCCCACCATATCTTGAACTCATTATGCCTTGCAATTTCTGGAGGCAACCAGCTGACGTCATCTGGATCTTTGTGACCATCACGAGAAGGTGGTAGAAGTCTTTGCAAGTAGTTCTTCAACAGCAAATCTTCATGCCAAGACTCTACTAACATCATGCCCTCCACCACGTCCAAATTTTTGGCAGTAAAGACTTGAGTAAATAGACCACCTAAATCATAGCCAATAGTAACGAAAGGGCCTTTGATGTTGGCCTCTTTCAAAAGAGCATACTTCAGCGCATCGGCAACCATGGCAATGGATATGGGGGCGGGCGCTGAGTCACTTAGACCGTAGCCAGGCCTTTCATAAGTACAGTATCTTTGAACTCTGTTTAAATGGTACAACTCTTGGATCCAAGTCGCCGACAAGTACCCCGTGTCCAATCCACCGTGCTCAAATAATAGTATGGGCTGGTTTTTCTCGTCGTCCTCCGTTGAAGACTGGTTTTCAAAAACGTTACCGTAACACTCTATGTGAAGTTTGTAGGTGTGTGCATCATCAACCCAATGGAAAGCACTGTAGGTTGCAGCTTCAGCGCTGACATCCGCGGTACTCTTTGACACCCTGTGAATATCCCAAGCCGACAGCATTGTGTTCAGAGTAAACAGCACAAAGAAAGCCAGTAAAATAAATTTCACAAAATTCCTTATGCCAATGTAAATCCATTCAGTCAGTGTATGTTTGCCAGAAGATAAAAATTCATCATTTCTATTGTGAGTTTCGGTGTTTTCTTCCCGATCCTGGTCAAAAGGTTCGTTAAGCTGAGTATTGTATGACAACAAATACCAGTCAATGATAACACCAATAAAAAACGAAAAAGCCGCCCAAAAATACGTGAATGTTCCTGCAAAACCAATTCTCCTCCTTGTGTAACTAATGAGATAAACTATTCCCAAGTTCAAAAGTGTCAAAATACACAAGGTAACATTTAGGGCATAATCCAGTGAAGAGTACAGCCCGAGCTTGTTAAACCACAAATTAAAACTATTAGCGATAATCGAAATGAATATCAACGTCAAATCGCTAAAGCTGCAGTACCTATTGTTAGTCCTGAAGACGCTGATATTGAAAAAAAAATCACTGATCAGTGTCGTCACTAACCACACGGTGTTAACAATAATAAAAATGTTTAGGATCCATCTAGAATTGTTGAGAAACATTCTATACTTCTTATGGACACCGTAGAGCTGCCTTTGGAACTGTGACTCAAAATCAATTGTATGTTCTTCCTCCCCCGTGGCAGAAGCAATTGGTTGTGGTTGAACGCCAATGGCTCTGTGGGAAGGTTTGCCTGCCGTGGAACGGCCCAACAAGGGTTCTTGTTCGCTTTCAAGGAGTGACTGATTAGACGCATTCTTCAAGTTTGGAGCATTTGGGGAGGCATTGTCGGATTGATGCTCACTGCCAATGAAGTGCTCCGAGTTTCCAGAGCTTTTGATGGACCTATTACTTGTATTATTAGACTTGGTGGCCATTGGAATCTTCTCAAACACCTCAACAGCCTTACAAGCTCTCCTTCTTCTTAGTGGTGATTAACAGCAATGTTCACCCTTAAGTTCTAGTTTTGCACTTTTGAAAAACTGGCGCGAGCAGCGGCCGGGTACTAAAAAAAAAAAATTACAGTATGACACTAAAGAAGTTGTATTAGTTAAGTAATTGCGGACATCATAATATATATAAGATACAATTTATGAGCAAATCGTAAGTATCTCGACTGAACCATACTTGCAAGGAGGAAACTCAGGATATTAGGCGGTTACAGATCTTGGTGATGAATCATGTTATTTAATTGGATAATTATGGTGGGTCTTAGTAACTACGCGTCAAATGACATTTTAATAGCGGCTCTGAAAGTATTTTAGAATTGCATGCAAATATCTTGTTTCATATACTAGTTAATTCCATGGTTGTTACTGATTATAGTTTGGCCTTGTTTAATATGCTAGTTTGCAATAGAAATCTATTGGCATTACTATTGGAATAGCCTGAAAATTTTCTCCAGCGAAAGTATCACTATTTTTTGCCTTTCTTTATTTTATTATAATTGCCTATTGAAGTTATTTTGGTAGCTGTGATTACCAGAGCTATGAGACTATAACTATATTCGAGTAGAAAAAATGACATATCATTAATACTGTTGACCTTGTTGCCATACTCAACTGACGTCATTGTGGCCAAGCCAATCTCTCCAGTCATCTATGCGATGAAATTAATAATATTAATAATTGCTTCTCTTTCTGAGTCAATCATTAAGGTAAGAACGTAACGAAATATTATAAGTACATGCATCACGCATAGCCTCTTTAAGATTCTCACAATATGTTACTTATCTCATGTTAAAGTGCAAGGTGACAGAATGTACGATTTTTTTTTTAAGTTGTACTTAAAAACTTAATACAGTAGATATCTGATAGGCATATTTTTTTCGTTAATCATGGGATATATTTTCTTATTTGAATGGGGAAACAACAATAACTTTTTTTTGATTCATTTGCAATAACTAGTTGGAATTAATCCTCTCTCGCCATCAATTTCTGCGAGAGTCCAACCAGATCCATCATCCTCCTGTATGACATCGACAGCCTCGCCCGCTTTAACTGTCATTTCATTGTCCTCCTGCGCCTCATAGTCATACTGAAGAATTAATTTACGAGGTTGCTTGCTAGAGCCTCTTGGTGGGGGCACACTGGGTGGTCGGCTTTTACCTGCCGACTCGCTAGCGGGCTCGTCGACCTCGATGTACGAAGTTGGTGCGAGTCCCTGCTCTCCTGTAGTATTATTTCTAAGCTTGGTCCAGCCAGAACCTGTGTCAGCAGATATTATGCTGACGGAATCGCCAATGTTGATGGAAACTTCATCAGCCTCATGGCCTTCATATGCAAAAAGCACACGGTTCCCATTACCTGCAGAAGTTTCTTTCACATTTGTTGACAAAGTGTCAGTTAGGTGGGTCGATTTCGAGTTGTTGTCTACCTTCATTACACTGGAACTCCTTGTGTGACGGATGCTGCCACTATTTTCGCTACCCTGACAGCTGCTACCATCGCTGCTGCCTCCAAATAATGGTATTTTGTGCGGACGATTTTTTATTGGAGCCAAGTAGGTAGGTGACCTGACCGGTGAGCTCAAGATGTTGGTCTTGTTCTTCAGCTTTCTGAAGAGACCAGATTTCTTTTTGACTTTAGAAAGATCGACTGTGTCCGTGTTGAGATCAAAGTCTGCAGGCACATTGTTCTGAATACTTTCAATTTGTACCTCTGCCCGCAATTTCAAAGTTTCGTGCTCTGTATAGGGCATTACGGCATTCAAGTATGCCTTCACTACGTCATAGTAAACTTCACCCTCTAGCTCATTTTCTTTGGATTTAACGCTTCCCCTCTTGTCATTGAGGGAGGATAAACGAGAAATCTCATTTTGAGTCATCTCTTGGTATTTGTTGTACTCCTGCTCTGCCTGAGCCAATTTTATTCTCAGATCTGACACATCGGAGTCCATCGATATAACAAAGTTATCATCGTCTTGCCATAGTGGCGCCGGTTGAAAGTGGAAATCCTTAGGTTCATTCCACTGCTTAACATTGTGTTTGATGAACATCGCAGTGGCCAACGAAGGTTTATTCTCGTTGATCACGGAATCAGCGGCATCCAATTTCTGACCAATCCTTCCGCCAGCTGCCCTCTCAACAACACCAGCAGTTCTCCAGATGTCGTTCAAGAAAAGCACGCGACACTCGTTTAAATCTTGGAGCAAATCTAACACTTCTGGAGTGTCTTGGAAGTAAAACTTGTCCTTAATTCTATTGGCCTGGTTGATTCTAATTAAGTATTCATTTTTGGCAATGTGCATGTCAGTCTCTCTTTCCCCCAATTTTTGTTTGTTACGAACACCTGGGGATTTTGTTTGCCTATTTCTAGCATTCTCCATCGCTGCACATGCATCGTCATAGTTCTTCTTGGCCTTAGTCACTTCAGAGTAAGCTTTTTCTCGCTTGTTTCCTATTTCACCGTTGAAACTGCAAATCTGGTTAAAAGTAGTGTCCATCTTGGCATGAACCTGGGAAATCTGATTGGCCACCTGACCTTCAAGATCGCGGGAGAATGCCCAATGATCTTTAGAGATCAATTCTGTCTGTGTTAGCACTTCATTCCAAGCGACTACAGCTGCAGTTTCTACTGATCCTGGTGTCATCGCGGGGAAGTCGCCTACACTCAGCGGAACAGAATGGTTACTTTTCTTATTGAAATATTCCCTAGTCAGTGCACTCAGCTTTTCGCTGTACTCATGTTCGAGCTTGGCCCTCTCTCTGTAGAATTGTTCGATGTCCCTTAGCCATCTGAGGTTGTTGTGCACCCACTTGTGAGTTTCCTTGAACGAATCATTGAGTTCGTTACCAATTGATAATTGGGTACTCATTTATAAAGGACCTTGAAAGTGGCAAAATCTTGACTTAATCTTATACTGTTCTGACAAAATAGATCTGTTTTATTTTGTTGTTTCGATACTAATTCTAAGGCAGCCTCGGTTGAAAATCACATCTCAGCTCAGATTACAAGGCTAATCACATTTGCAGGACAAAGAAAAGCGGGCGTTACAGGTACGAAAAGTAACTGGCACAAGCGCTCAAAAAGATGGATAAAATGTCTGCAACTAATGGCAGCTCATCGCCGGCGCCCAAGCAAGAGATGACGGAACAGCAGAAGTTGCAACAGCAGCTACAAATATTTCAAAATTCACTGCCCAAGGTGAGTCAAATTTTGTATATGATGTTGTTAAATGAAATTGTGCCCCTTTCCATGGCTGTGGAGAAGAAGCGTGACGATTTGACCTCGAACTTAGACGGAGACGGTGATGATGAGGTTGCCCATACGGAGGAACAACTGCAGAAGCTTCATATAAATCCACCGCAGGGGTTACCATCTCATCGACTTTGCGGAGAGCTGTATGAGGCAGACGAGGAGATGCACAATAGGGTATTGGATAGGCTTAGAAACATTGGGTTCCAAATCGGCAATAAGATCACAGAACTGTTAGTGTTCAGTAATAATCCGAATGTACAATTCAAAGACATGGATTTACTGTCAGTAATGAAATTCATCTGTAGGGACGTGTGGAAGGAAATGTTTAACAAACAAGTTGACAACCTAAAGACCAACCATAGGGGAACCTTTTATCTATTTGACTACGAGTACCAACCTATCCGGTCGTTTGCCCTAGATGACGAATCTAGCGAAAAAGAACTCCAAATGGTTAAACCATTCTTGGAGATCGCCGTGGGTGTCATTAGGGGCGTCTTGGCGTCCCTTGGTTATGCGTCTGAAGACGTGATATGTTTAGCGTCCTACGTGGATAGACCTGACGAGAAATCACGGACTTCGTTTGGCAAGGGAGTCAGTTTCCACGTCCAAGTCGCCACACAGTGATCATGTATCTTGGGTATGCTGCTGTACATAAGGGGATGAAGATACAAGGCCTATGTAGTTGTAAATGTTGACTGAATTTCATTTCTTTTTGAGGGATTCTTCACAGGGGTCCTCGACCATAAAGCACTCTTTTTGGAGCTCCACCTGCATCAACCTGTGTAAATTCACCTCTAGGGCCTCGATCTCATGCATAATCAGATCTTCAAAGGCCTGCCTTTGTTCTTCCCATTTTGCTCGAATCACGGTCTTCTGCCCTAAGGTCACTTTTTCTTTCCAAACACGCCGGCACTCTCTGCACATCTGTTGGTACCGTCTAGTGTAATTTGTGGTCTCCTCCTGCAATTGGCGGCGATCCAAATGTGCGTAGACCGTAAGTCGATGTCCGCCAGTAATAGCGGCGTGCTTAACGAGTTGCCCCCTCCCTATGGCTCGTTTTCTTTTCAGCCCCTCGATCCATGCAATGTCAAACTGATACTTGAAAGTATTCCTGAACAACATATATTCGCTGGTGGTCGGTGTGGGGACTTCTAGGAACCTGGCCAACTCGAACTTGTTCATATGCCTATGGTCAATGCCTTTGAAATGGAAATAGAAGGCGTAGTAAAGTCTCTTCTTGGTCACTGAGAGCATCTCCCACTCCCTACGCATGAATTTCTTGAACTGAGGATCATTTTGGGTTCTGTGATCCGGTTGTAGTTGGCAATAGTAGTGGAAGGCAGTTGTCGGTAAAGTATTCAGCTGTTTCTCGAAGGATCGTTTAGTCATATACATAATGGGGGACAATGAGGCCCTCATGGCAGGCGTGCAGCGCATTAATTGCTCTTTTGCGGCTTCTTTTGGATCAAGGTTGATACTCGTGAAGTAACTCGAAGACACGCCTTCGCGAAAGCTCGACCCTAGCATATATATAAAAGGTAAAAAAAAAAAAAAAGTACTCGATTATTATTGTAGAGGAGCCATCCATGGGACTAGCCCTTGTAATTAATATTCTTAAAATGGACCTGCCCCTGCATTTGTTTCGGATATCCATTGGAGCTCGCAGATTCACCGGGTTGATCCAAGGAGAAGGAGAACCCATTTGTAGGGGCCGCTGAGGAAGTTGATGAAGGCGGCTGCAGAGGCATCGGTGGCAGGGCCCCCGCACCCGTCGGGTCTGCCGCCCGTTGTGTGTTTTGCTGCTGTTGCAGCGGCGGATAGCCGTAATTAATCACTGGGTCATTTGAAACTTGGGACGTCACATGCGACTTGGTCGAACCTAGAGGTCTAGCCGCTAGGGAGTTTCCGAATTGTGCAGCGGCAGCAGCAGCAGCAGCCCCCATATCGTCCTGTGGTTGCTGTGACGACCGCGAATGCTGTTGCTGTGTATTTCCATGATGCTGCGAAGCATTGTGAATATGTTGTCGTTGCTGCTGTTGTTGTTCTTGCTGTTGTTTGATAGGCGTTAGACGCTGACCATTTGAAGGCTGCGGAGTGCCATGAGATATAGTGGTAGGAGAGGCAGAATGTTGCCACTGTATATCCGCTGGTGCCACACGGGTACTTCCCTTACCTCTTCCCTTGATTCCCTTGTTTGAGTTCTTGTAGAGCGAAGCAAAATAATCTAGCAGCTCGCGTTCTGCCGCAGATATGTCCTCGTTCGGGTCCATCTCCGCCAACCTTTGAGTCAGTTCGTTCAACGTACTGAGATGGAATCGGTTTTGATGCGCTTTCATGTTCCCCAACTGTGTAAAAGTTTTGTTGCAGCCGTCCAATTTGCAGACAAATGGTTTCAGCTTCTGGTGCGTCACCACATGGGCCGCCAGATTGCCCTTTCTCGAGAACCGTTTACCACATAGTTCACATTCGTAAGGTTTTTCCCCCGTATGTAGGCGCTGGTGGGTACGCAAGTTGCCGCCCTGCGTGAACCTTTTACCGCAGTACTCGCACAGAAACGGCTTGTAACCGATGTGGGAACGTACGTGTACTTCCAAATGGGTACTCTGGGTAAAGAACCGGTGGCAGTAAGGGCACTCGTGTTGCTTGACCCCGTGGGACCCCTTGGGCTTCTCCACGCCGCCAACGAGTTGCGAAGAGGGCGGCAAAATCTCTGAATTCTCATCGATGAGCAATCTGCCATCCGAGGAGGTCATTATCTTTTCCGTGACGCCCTTTTTGCGCGCCTGGATCATCAACATGAGTTGGTCGATCTTGGTAACACCCAGCAGCGGTTTCGAATCGTCCAGCGGTGTCTCCACGCCGGGATCCAGGATACCGCTGGGCAGCTTGCTCAGGGTATCGTGTGTAGAATTGATCCCCACACCACCTTCGTTCTCTTTGGACTTTTTCTGTCTCTTGATCCCGCCTTTCTTCGCCAAGGCCGCGGCCGACCCCGGGCCTTCGTCCACCACTTCCGTCGGGTCTGGCGTCAGTTCTGCAGAGTTGGCCCCAGATCCCTGCGGGTACATGCGAGGCCCCAGAGTATAGTTCTGGGCATCTATGGAACCTCTCACGGAGGAGTCTCGCCTCTTGAAGGGGAATTCGAAATCCTCAGCAGTGAACTTCAGCGAGTTGTTACGAGAGGACGACGACAGAAGAGGGTTATTAGGTTGTGCAAAGAGCGAATCGAACTCGTTCCCCTGCGGCTTGCCTGCGCTGCTGGATCCAGACCCCAGTGGGACTATAACGGGTGGCTTCATGGCCCCGACGGAGTCTCTCTTACCGCTATTGTTACTGCTGTTTTGGAAAAAATCCAAATCCGGAGCGTCTTGGGACCCGAAGTAAAGCGAGTTTCGCTTCGAAGAGGGCTGCGAAGAAGTGTTGTTGTTGTTGTTGTTGTTGTTGCTGGGGATGTGGCTGTTGATGTTGTTGCCGCTGCTATTGCTTGGCTTGGTTGAGAATGTTGGAGTCTTGAACCGCGGTGGCATGAAAGGGTCGCCCGGTGGCTGCGACGCCGGTGGCTGCGACGCCGGTGGCTGCTGTTGCTGCTGCTGCGGCGGCTGCTGCTGCTGCTGCTGCTGCGTGGGCTGCCACAGGTTGTTCACGATGCTGAACCCACGTCCGATTTGCGCCAAATCCGCCGGCCCCGCGGCGCCAGTCATGCCCGATCCACCGCTAAGTGAAGGTCTTTCGGAGATGTTCAAGAATGAGGAAAGCGATGTGGAGAACCTGGGCTGGTTGAAATTGGTAAACATGGAGATGGAATCCTGCCGCGAGGGCCGTCCGGCAGTCACTGGTGCTAACGCACCAGTGACTGCGTTGCCACGGCCACCACCGCTGCTGCTGTTTGCAGCACCCGCGTTGTTGTTATTGTGGTTATCGCTGCTGTTGGTACCGCCTGTATTACCACCTGTGGCGGCACCTTCGCTATTCTCTGTCAGCTTCTCGTCATTCATAACGCATTCGCTCGCTGTATGGCCTGCCAAACTGCAGACTAATTACTTTTTTTTCGCCTCTCTTTTTTCTTTTATCGATCGCTTGTTCGCTTCCAGCAAACCGGGTAAAGCGAGCAGAAGTGGCGTGTCCCAGGGGCCCGGGGTGCGGCCTGACACTGGTGGGTATATTACTATGGGTAGTCGTCACGAAGTAGGCAGATAAATCCACTGATGATGGTGTCAATTAACCGATAAATTGCTTGGCATACATTTGAATCAGAAACACCCGCGCGACTAGGGGCGGAGAACCCGGGCAAAGGGTGCCAGGAGCCGCGCGACTCTGCAAAGACCGCATTTTCGGGGTAGTGCAGCTTGCCACGGCGGCTAATCTAGGACCGCAGGCCGCAGCCGTTCCGTACTCTGCTGTTCCGCGGAACCAACACAGGGATACCGCGATGAAGGTGAGAAAATAGAGACTTGATTCTATAAGTTACAACAGATACGCAGTGCAAGGCTCCGTAACAAGGCACGTGCGTTACTTCTATATATAGCGAGACCAACAATGTCAGCACTCGACAGGCGGAGCAACAACACTCCTCAAGACACGCCCGATCGATGGTATCTAGTGGTGTTCTCCCTGTGCTGGGACGAAATTGCATCACGCTTTGTTCTTTCCGCAGTAACCTGCTGCGCAAGCTGCCTTTAAGATAGGTATCCTAGTCACGTGATATACAACTGGCCCCTCGCAACGCGAAAGAGTCAAGAGGTCTCTTGCGTTGAAGACGTTGTCAGGAAGGCAGATGCAAAAAGCGAACATGTGTGGGCCGGTAGGGCCGGGAGGTGGCACACGCGGCTGTTCTTTTTGCAAAAAGAACCAAAAAGCCTGGCTGCTGCTCACGCAGCAGTCTCATCAACTCATCGGCGAACTACGTCCCTTGGAAGTCTCTTACGCTCTTTTCAACACAGCGCAGAACACGGAATTGCCGCTTTCTCTTTTACGAGTCACGTGCCGCGCATGGCCCGTTGTTTGCTACCAAAGGCCAAAGTGCGGGGTCGTACGCTCATTTGACTAGAAAAAGGTTACCGTTCTATGGAGTCGGCTACTCCGATAAGACTTGTAAGTGTCTCTGGGAAACAGCGTATCAACCATATACCCAGCTCGCAACAGTAGTTGATAGAGGACTTCCATAAACAAAATCGTTACTAGGATTATCCCTTTCTGCAAATATGAAACCAGATATACCATATGCCACCAAAAAAGGGGCATGAATTAAATCTACTGTGCACCCGACGTATAGCAGCTTCAAAGTACCTTTCCAACTTTTTATCATTCTCAAGGCGTTTGAGCCCATCGCCTATTTCTGAGCGCTTTGCGTGGATAGCAATGGTTTGTGAAGCCAGCTGTTCTTGTAGAGCTGCCACTGTCGGGTGAGTCAGCAGCGCCAATGTCGGCGGTTTGAGGATCCGTACCACGCCAACCGCTATTCGATTGAAAACGCCAACTACTTCATCATTTTTCAAAATGCAGCGCTTTGTGATTTCAGGCACGGAATTCTAGCGCCGCGTGGAAACATTCCAGGGCGAAAAACATATAAAGAGGGATAATAGAACAAAATATTGACACTTCCAGCAACGGCGAGATATAAGAGAAGAGCTGCAACATCACTACAGCGAATGAAAAGATTGAAGAAGACCTAGAGAAATTGCCACAGGAGTTTGAGGAGGAGGAAATAGAGTTGCTAGAGGACAGACTTGCAGGAAAGTTGATATACTTCTTTTCGAAGTGGGGTTTTGCCGGACAGTGTTGGAAGGACGTTTCCCTTGGTATTTGTGGGGTATTCCTAAACTCTCTTTTACAGATGCATTATCTTGGCTTCAAAATGCTCTACTTTTTCCCCAAAGGGGAGGATTCTGGCACATTTTCTTTAGCGTGGATGCCCATTCATTATTTCCTATTTTCCTTCCTTTTTTTTGATGGACATTTCTATTCGGGGACGCCTTGATATTGAAACTGAGAAAGAAGCACATCAAATCCTGTTGTCAGAAGTTGCTGAAGCGGACTTGATAGGGGATCTATTGGCTTGGTGGAGGATTGCATTCAGGAGTAATCGGCTCTTCGCACAGATGGGCTATCGTTACTCTCTCTTTTATGGCGGTAGCAGTTGTCGGAAAGTTTTTGTGGGAGATATAGTGAGGCCAGAAGAGTCCTAGCCATGCAAAATCGAATGTTGTGATTTTTGCAACGACCCACCAAACAAGATGCTCGTTGAGAAAGCAGTGGCGAGTTATAAAAATGCCGAGAACCCCGATGAGCCTTTACAGACGTACGTTGAAGGTGAAAATAGCAATGTACTCTTCAACATGTTTCTTGGGTTCATGATAATATTGATCGAAATGGTTATTGCCCTAGAGTCGGCCGGCGTAGCTCTACTGTGGGTAGTGGACATTATTTTATCGCTTCGCGAGATTATTAGCCAGATCACTGCCTCTTCTAACACCGCTTTAGCTTAGTATATGTTCCTAGAGGAAAAAAAAAGTACCAATACCGAAAAAAATCTTGTCGAGGGAACTTTGAAATGCATTAATATTTGTGCGAATGGATGGAGAGTCTCGTTGGCGACGAACTTACTCCGATTGTTGCGTTCTCGACATACTATTCACCAGGTTATATGACTAGGCCCTGTCGAAAGTGACTGGGCAGGCGGTTCTCTTAGGGCTCTTTTTATGTGCTAGTCCTTTACAGAAGTGGCCTCCTAGGAATACTTTCTTTTTTCCTTTCTGGGTTTAGCTCTAGGTTATTTCGAAGTCGATGTACACTTCTTTTAGTTATGCAGGCGCATTGCAGGAAATATTTCTTGAGATTGTAAAGCCGGTACGGTCCGAGTCCTTTAACATCAAAAGCTACTATGAGTGCGCACCATACAGTGTTTCTGCGACCCATCACACAGGATACTTGCTTAGGGACCAGTGGCGAATTATAAAAAGAGCATTGAAAACTCCGATAAAGTTTTAGATGATTATGAAGAGGCTGACTATCAAGTCTTGAGAATGATAGTCCTATGTATAAGTGTATCTCATTCTTTACGGAATCTATCACCTCTTTGGCTTCAGTAAGGTCCTTCGCAAACCAGTTTTTGACCGGCATGCGTTCTTTGGGATCCTTTTCTTCTGAACGTTATTTTAAGTGATAAGTTCAAGTCAATTTTTTTCGGTTCGATTATCCTCGCTGTTTTACCTGGTTTAGCCCTCTATGATTCAGTCTGGTTTGACCCAATATATAGGAGTAGTATATCGTTTGAGCGTTGAGAAGGAGTTATTGAAGATTTCATCAGGACGTCGCTGCCAGTCAGTGCGATAAAGACTTCCGCCCGTATGTAACGCCGACTCTACTCGGATTAGGCCAAACTTCTTACCTTTCTATTTTCTCAGCGTATAATCAGAGAGGTTTGGAGGGACTTCCCCTGTCTAGGAGCGGAACTCTCAACCGCTGAGTGCCGAGAGATGCGGAGACAGAATAAACGGAGAAGATAGTAAAATGAAACCTTCCCGATTCGGCTTTGCACCTACGGCGGCATACAGAACCGCTCTCATCTTACACGAACCGCAGATCGGTAGATGCCGTTTTCGACCTTTCCGCATTCGCGGGTACCGTCCCGCCACAGCCGCCCAGGTGTGTTATCTCACGAACAACAATCCATATATAAATGGATCCCTCCTCCCACAAGTTAGCTGTCAATTGTTCCACTCAGTTCTTCACACTACACCAATTCAAACAAACAAACAACCAAACAAACAAAAATGTCTAAAGGAAAGATTTTGCTAGTTCTTTACCAAGGCGGCGAGC
>PPJZ02000039.1:0-93005 GCA_003705955.2 Zygosaccharomyces kombuchaensis
AGAATTAAAAAAAAAAAAAAAAAAAAAAAAAAAAAAATTTAGTTCATACTGACATTACAAATGATGAAGCCGGCGAAAAGAAAGCGGCCCATTTCGGTGCTTTGATTTTTTTTTTTATGAAGATACTGTATGAAAATACTCAATCTGCAAATGAAGGATTAATCTGAATAATATAACGTAAGTTGTTCTTAAAAGAAAATGAAATTGAAAGAAAATTAGAAAGACGACTTCAGAAATAATTAAGAATCGATTTTATTGTTTTTTTATTGTTACCAGTTTCAACTTATTTTTGATTCGTTATAAAAAGATGTTTGCAGATGGGAGTTTCAAAGGTAGTGGTGAAAAGTACAAAATAATCTGAATGTAAGATGACCTGCTTGAGATTAAAAAAACGAAACAAAGTGTTTTTCCACTGAGGTATGTGTTTGCTAGTAATCCGTACGTGACTTTACAGATTCATAAGAAGTATAACATATAGTCTTGAAAGAGGGGCATCAGGTATCACCAGGCAGACCTAGTCTGCAAAAAGCTGCGATACGAGGCAACTCAATGTCCGATTATCATACTTGGAAGAGCGAAATTCCTTCATGAACTTCTTCCTCCTTGCCCGCCGTCTCAAACAAAGAATTGGATTTTTGCACGCAAACTTGTCTGGTTACAAGTTCCACGACCCTTCTCGTTGTGGGTAAATTCAACCAAGCCGGATCGTAAGCTTCGATCTTAGAGAGAGAGTTAAATATAAATTGGCTACAAAAGCGCTCAGTGAGTACTTCACAGTAAATGTAATGAAATTCAGTATGGGTATTATTGAATTGTAAACAGATACAAATTGGTGTCTTTTGACATAAGGCTGCCTGGAAAATCTTATTATATTTTTTTCCACTATTATATATTTATTAAGCTCTACTAAACTCCTCATATAGAACTGCTTTGGGGAGTTTGCTTTGCCTTTGGATATATTTGTTTAAATATACTCGAGTCCCGATGTCCTAATCTTATTAGGAAAATCCGCGGAGTAGCTTATAGAAGTTTTATTATATGTATTATATTTCTCAAGTTATACAATAACTCTTAAACAGTAAAAGGACGGAGATTTTTTAGATGGGAAACAGTCAGGCTGTCCTCAGTATATGATTAATTATGCCTTTTTCCTTGAACTGAAACTCGAACTAACGAAATAACATCTTAGACAGGTAAATCAAAAAGTTTTGGACCGCTGGATGTGTTTAATTCTTCGCTTTTTATCCTTATGTTTTACGACAGATCGTGATTCCTATCTCATATAAAAGTAAACAAGCTTTGGTTTAAACGACAGATATTTAAATTTGGTTTTTTGAATATGGGTCAAATATCTTCTAATTTTTCCTTCTCAAATGTCCCTAACATCGTGTTAGGATAAGATTATGGAATGATAATCATCCGAAAGTAATTCGCAAACCCGAAGCTTGGATATAAAAGGATTGGCATGATTGATTATTTGTGCCAAGGAAAATAAGATTCCCTCGCCATCTCGGACAGTCTCCATCAAAAAAGCACCCATAGTGAAGTTTTTTGCGACTCAGATCTTTTGAAGGATTCACTGGAGTAGAAGTTCCCAAGCTGTAGAGGATTTGGCATCTTGTCAGTATTTAATTTGTAGATAATTTCATTTCAATTTCAAAATATGCACATTTTTGAGATAAATGCTTATTCTCAGCTTCAAAACTGCAAAACTACAAAAAATGGAACTTACAAGCCACCATCCTGCATTAAATCCAGTTAACGAACAGCCACGCCTAGTGGCCAAACTGATTCACCTTGAATCTCTTCACCCGTTAAATGTGATTTTCCGGTATTCTTTAGTTTTAAGGATTTGGTGGCAAAATCTTTGGAACATAAAGGACCTGCAATATTGAAATATTGAAAGATTGAACGCTTATAAACTCAATCATCAATCCTTTCACGCAGTCTTGTAGGTGATCATAGATTCCGACGTTTCCAATATGTCTAGAGACGCCCCCATTAAAGCTGAGAAAGATTATACCGAAATTTTACAGGATGAGTTCCCAAAGATTGATAAAACTGCGGTCAACGATTATGAAGCAGCTTTGGATCAATTGTTGGTCTTAGAGAAAAAGACTCGTCAAGCATCCGATCTTGCGTCTTCGAAAGCTGTGCTGGCAAAAATTGTTGATCTTTCAGTTGCTCAAGATAAATGGTCAGAGTTGGATGAACAATTGACGCTGCTTTCCAAGAAGCATGGTCAATTGAAACTTTCCATTCAGTACATGATTCAGCAGATAATGAAATATTTGGATGAAGATGACTTGAATCTGGATACAAAGATTAAAGCCATCGAAACAATTAGGGTAGTTACCGAAAACAAAATCTTTGTCGAGGTAGAGAGAGCCAGAGTCTCTAGACAGTTAACTCACATTAGGAGAGACCAAGGTAAGATTGAAGAGGCCTGTGACATATTGTGTGAGTTGCAAGTGGAGACGTATGGGTCCATGGAAATGTCTGAGAAGATCGAGTTTATCTTGGAGCAGATTGAACTGAGTATATTAAAGGGTGATTTTTCACAGGCAACCGTGTTCTCCAGGAAGGTTTTGAAGAAAACTTTCAAGAACCCCAAGTACGAGTCGTTGAAATTGCAATATTACAATCTACTGATAAGGATTGGTCTGCACAAGAGAGATTATCTGGAGGTGGCACAATATTTTCAAGAGATCTATTTGACAGATTCCGTGAAAGCAGACGAAAATCAATGGAAGCCTGCGTTGTCCAATTTGGTTTATTTCCTCATCTTGTCTCCATACGGTAACTTGCAGAATGATTTGATCCATAAAGTAAAGAGTGACAACAATTTGAAAAAACTAGAGGTTCAGGAATCGCTTGTCAAGCTGTTCACTACACCGGAGTTGATGAGATGGGCCATTGTAAAGAAAACATATGAACCCGTGTTGGAAAAGGAAGGAGTGGCTTTTGGTGGTAAGGAGAATGCGCACCATTGGCAAGAGTTGCATAATAGGGTAGTTGAACACAACCTTAGAGTCATTTCCAGGTACTATTCGAGAATCACACTACCACGTCTGAACGAACTATTAGATTTGAATGAGGCAGAAACTGAAACATTCATCAGTGAGCTGGTCAACCAGGGCATAATCTACGCCAAAGTAAATAGGCCCGCTAAAGTTGTCAATTTCGAAAGACCTAAGCACTCAAGCGAACTACTCAACGAATGGTCTGAGAACGTGGACCAATTGTTGGAACATATCGAAACGATTGGCCATTTGATTACCAAGGAGGAGATAATTCATGGATTAAAGGCCAAATAGGTTTATATTTTTTTTTATCATTATAATTATTAGTACCTACCTAGTCTTCATGCTGCCTGCTACGTCTTTGCTTGGCACTCTCAACTAATGCGTCCCAACGTCCCCTGAGTTTAAATATCTGATTCGACAGCTTCTTGTTCTCTGATATTGCTTGTTCCAACCTCGCATTGTAATCCTTGAACTTCTTTTGCTCATACAATGTAAGTTCCTTCTTAAATCTAGTCAGCTGCTGGGCAATTCTATCGTCTAAATCTTTGACGATGTGTGGATCCTCTTCTTTTAACTGATTGCATACCACATTGACTAAATTGACCTGCAATTTACCAAATATGGATGTCAAGAACGGATCACTGGGCGCACCCATCCCACTGCTGAGATTCCTGGAGTTATCCCACGACCTTGTCTTGGCTAAAGACACAGCAGAATTTGTTAACGACCCATTTTTAGACATTAATGGCTTACGCTGCTCTTGAAGGCTCTCCAGTTCTTTGATTCGAGAATCAATGTCTTGTCGCAGCAGCCCTACGGCATGCAGAATCTCGCAACTTATTCCCTGGCAGTCTAATCCATTGAGAAACTCTATGGCCTGCCTGTACAGACCCAAGGCCTCGGATAGATCACCCCTCCTCATCTGTTTCTCGGCAGCATCGATACAGTTATATACCTGTTAAAACGCTCGTCAGTAAATTGAACTGGGAAAACCACCAAGAAAATTCACGCATACCTCTGTCAATTGGCTCATAGTCTCTTTATGAAGACTTTCAAAAGTCTCAGTCAGTTATCGTCTTGCCAAGCCTCTATGTTGTGCCCGCAAGATAAACTTCTCGGACCTCTTGTTTTTAAGATAATTCTCACTATTCCATGGCAAAAAGAACGCCAAGCAGCACTTCTTTACTACTGTGGATTAGAATTGGTATTCTGCTGGTAGCTCAAACAAAGGTCTCTCTCGAAATTTTTATAGACTGCTAAGGCTAATGATACTTGATCCGTCAGCACCAAACCCTCGTAAGCATACAGATAATGAAATTACGCAGTTTTGGGATTTGATGGAAAGGACGGTAGAATTATCCGAAGTGAGCCAGGATGAAGTTAATACGGCTCTGGTGGGATATGTGAAGCGATCTTGCAATGCATACATGGTTTATATCAATTCCGACAGAGACTTGTGTCGAATGGCCGCCATACTAATAGATTCCGCAGTTTTCAAACAGAGGGAAGAGTTCTGCATTAGCAAACTTCTGTCGCTACTGAGCATTGATCTTTTGGAGCTTAACATGAAATTCCTAATCTCGTACATTTTACTCTGGAATTCGAAAAACGATTTGAATTCCTTGGATACCATGTTAAATTACCAAGGGTTTAACGTCTTTTACAATACTTGCTATACCCAGTTTGCCTATTTGACCAAATATGGCGAGGGTAAAAATGAGCATCAAGAAGTCGAACCTAGCAAGGAGGCAGACGCTACTGAAATAGAGATGAGGATCATTGATGATATGAAGCAAATTTCTATCGTACTGCTAGACCTGTTGTTCCAGATTTTCAAATACTGTAAATGCAACGTGGAAAATGTACAAATCATAGACGATTTTTTCGTGTACTATCTAATGGTCTCGTTGAGATCCGACACTGTGACGGACATGTTCAACAATGTTAAGTTCAAACTGCTCTTGGCGCTAAATGAGCAATACATGATGTTTGACCGTGAATATGAAATCGAAAATAAGGTATTCAAATATCTGTGCAATAGTTCAGCTACTGGTTTCACGGAGTTGCTCTTACTCAAGTTCAATAGAGTGCAGGACAAATCCTTAAAGATTATGATGTGTAAAATTCTCCATTTGGTTCTTTGCAGTAAGATCAGTAACCTTTCAATGAACTTCTTTTATTTGAACGATCTCAACGTACTTGTTGATGTTTTGATTAGGGAGCTGCAAGATATCTCAGAAAACGAGGAAGTGCTCAGAAACCACTACTTGAGAGTGTTACTGCCTCTGCTAAAAAATACTGAACTACGCAATACACACTACAAGAGGGAAGAACTGAAAAATCTTTTGCGATATTTGTCTTCTGCGGATAATATTTCTGGCGGTGCATCACTCACGGAGGAGCACCGATTGACCACAAAATTGGCCGCCAATACTTTACGTCAAGTACCATGGATCGGAGAATTTGTTGAAGAGTGTGGTTCCGAGTCCACGAGCGGCAAGTCTAGCATTACAGGCATAACACCTATGACGACCTTAGGTGGCTCCGACAGCAGGCCAAGGCAATTTTATGCCAACCCAGAAATGGTATACTCTGCAGAGTCCTTGGGTAGGAGAAAGGCAAAACCACCACCGCCACCACCTGCAAGGAAAGTTCGCATGCCATGATGTCGGAGCAAAAGGACGTTGTAACAGCATTTTACAAAAATATTCTGCATTTTTTGTTGTATTTTGTTATTATATTATTAGTATTACATTCATGACAAGCTATATGATATTATCACCTTCAGCATCCAACTGCACTTCTTGATGGCCTACCATATTTTCATCTTCGATCAGTACATCATCGAGATATGTTTCTTGTTCGGCGGCCAGGTACTCTTCCACTATGTTTTGCACCACTTCTCGGGATTCTTTAAATTCATCCCAACCATTTTGAAACATCCTACCGTCTTTGAAAGTATTTAAGAAGGTACCCTTGGAGAAAATTTTGTCAAACATTCTGCATGTTCCCCTGAACAGGGAAGTAATTGCAGAAGTGTTGGAAAGCATTAGCCCATTGACATAAGTTTGTCGAGCATGCGAGGGCATGTAGGAGGACCTCCTTCCTACATTGACGTGCAGAGACGATGAAGACCACGGTGCAAAACTGAGACGTTGTTGAGCTTTCGAAATGGCTCGTAGCACGTCATTCTGTTCCACATGGCCAATAAGCGAGCAATAAATGTTAAAGTAGATCGGGTTATCGGTGCCGCGCGTCACCAAGAGATTGGAATTATCAAATAGGTCTAATAGCACATCGTATGCCGTATTACTTTTAAACTCTTTGCCACCAGTAACATAATCAGAAGTAAACGGTGTAAATGAAGACATTAGAAAATGCAGTTCTGGTGTAGGCACTAGTGCTGAGAATATGCTGGGGAGTGAATTGTACATGTAGCTAGGAAACCGTATCGAGTTGGTAATTGAAGACATCGCTGCGGATATCAATTGATTTGTATGCAAGTAGCTCGTGTAAGGGTCTCTAAAGACCCTTGTTGTTAAATCCAATAAAGCGTTATTGTCAAACACGATAGAAGCGTCACTGTTTTCTGCAAGCCTTTTCATAGTCAGAACGGTATTATAAGGTTGAATTACCACTTCAGATTCATCACTGGGGAAAACGGAATAAGAAGTTAAAAACTTCTTTTGATATCTATCAGAGATCGCTTCTAATAGACTTGATCCCAACCCAGATCCAGTACCACCCGCAACAGAGTGGATCAACTGAAATCCTTCAAAATTCTCCGTAGCATCTATCTCCTTGTCAATCATGTTCAAAAATTCTTCTTGTCGACTAAATCCGTGATCATAACCTTTGGACCAAGAATTACCAGCTCCCAATTCTTCAGGGGAGACCCATATGTTTCGACTGTCAAAGAAATCTGGAAAGTTATTTTGTACATCTTGAACAGCACTAGGCTCTAAATCCAGCATTATTGCTCTTGGTGTATATCGATTGCGATCGTTTTGCTTGAAAAAAGGATTTGTATCGTCATTTCTAGCAGTGTTTGGATCATCAGCCACTTTACTCTGTCCATCGACATCAATGCCATGTTCTTTGCACAGTTGGGACCAAAAATGTTTACCAACCTGATTACCACACTGTCCCACCTGAATGGTAATGATTTCACCAGCCATTGCCACCGTGTCGGTTCTCTATTGTGAAGATCGAGAAATCAAGTGTATCTTTTAATGTGAGGGATGAGCCTGTTTCTCGAAGGCGCGTCGCGAAAACAGAGGATAATGAAGTTATGTGATTAAATATCGTTTTATTTTCGAAACATCAAACAAAAGCGCACCAGATGGGAACCTCTCGAATGCTGTTGCAACGATGCATGAAGGAAAGAATAGACAAGACCTTCTGGAGAGGTTGACATACGTATAGATCATTTATATTCAAGTTTTGCTTTTCACATATTTTTAAAATCTAAACTCTTTAGAGCTGTATCCTTAATCCAGAGGAGCGAGCGCCAATCTTGGAGATCAGTGCAATCTTGTCGAGCTTGCCTTCTTCAGAAACATGATACTTGGCACCGGTAAGTGGATCCGTCGCACTGGGGGCACTTTTATAGATTGGCGTGTAAGAAGAAGCACAAATGTCGAATTCTGCATAAGGGTCAAAGTCAATCTCCACAGCGTCATGTGCCAAGGAGTCTGCCTTGTCCTTTACCTTGGCTGCTTGTTCAGCACGAGGACCGGAAGACATGATCTTCAGGAACTCGTCCGCGAAATAGGAGGCCAAGACAAAATTCTTGTGCTTGAAGCTCTGAGACATGGCCACCTGCAAAGCATTGCTTCTGTGTGCTGGAGAAAGTTTAGCTCTTGTGAAATAGGCAGCCAATTCTAGGTTGCGCTTAACGTCTTCTGCCGGCAGCGAACGACGCGTTAGCTCGATGGACAAACCCAAAATGTATTCTCTTGCCTTTTGCAAAGATTGACGAGCAATCTTCTCATCCTCGTCATTGTTCACAGCTAGAAGCGTTATAATATAGATAGCATCACGGAAGCATTCGATGGCTGGCTCCAGCTTGTTGGCTTTGAAAAATTTGAACCCTTCATTCATCTTGGACGTAACCGCGCTCACGTCGGGTGTACGAGGGAGAATCTTAGTGGGATCCTCTCCTTCAGGATCAGCACGAACAAATCCAACAATGGAGGGAACCTCAGTTGGAGTGCTTGCCATATAGGTCCTACAGCCCTCAAAGATGTCCAAAAATTTGGATCTTAGCGGTTCGAAGTTGACAATACCAACTTGCTTATTGAGGGCCTGGGCTGCTGCGTCAAAGGCGCCGGAAGCTATAAGCACTGCTGGCAATTTGGAGTTCTTCACCCATATGGCGGTTTCAGATTCCTCCATTGGTGCTGCTGCCTCCTTAGAGGGCGCTTCCGTCTCCACCTCCTCACCGATGTCCAGATCTTCACTTCCCATATCCCATGCATCGCCTTCTTCGCCCGCACCATCTCCTTCGAAGATAGTTTCAGATTCCTGGATCTGTGGGTGGTCCACGGCCTCCTCTACCTCAGCAGGTTCGTCTAAGTTCAAATCGTCAATTTGGTTGAGCACAGCCTTCTCAAAGAAGGACAACTCAGCCTGTTTCAAGGGCCATTTGTCAATTGGTTGAGTAATGGCTGGAGGTTTCATGGTAGAGGTCGAATCGACAACTTCGGGTAAAACCACTTCCTCTTCACTCACTTCATCTTGCTCCAAGTACGCAGAGGCCGCCGTTTCGTCACCTGTGGTCTTAGCCACTGCATATGCAAGAGGCAGAGAACCAGCCTCAGCGAATGCATTCGCCCTCGTAACCATTGAGTTGTTGTAAAAAGTGTCCGAAATTAAGCCAAAAATATCACCCCGATTTTGCGAGATGGACTCCATCTTGGCCAATTTGTTAGCATCACCAGTTAATAGATATAGGAAAGACAGTTTGTCGAATGCCATTTGGGTTTGATAGATCATTTCCACTAGAGCTGCGTTGCCCTGAAGGAGAGCCTCATGGCCCAACCTGTCCCAAACCACATTGCTCTTTAATTTCTTGGCCTCTTCCAAGGCAACATCCAAGTTACCACACTCTAAGGCAAGATCGAAACGGGTTTGTGGATCTTGCACAAACTGCAGGGCAATTTCTGGGTATCCTGATTTTTGTAAATAGGAAATGATGTTTTGACCCACCAAGTTAGAATTTCTAATGATACGCAAAACTTCTGGAAAGTTCTTGTTGGCCAAAGCCTTCTTGAAGCGGTATTCCGTGGGATCGATGGTCAAAACTTCCATTTCACCTTGACGATCTAGAGCGTAAATGAATTTGCCCTTAACTTTATTAATGTATAAGGTGTTCTCCAAGGTCTTAATGATACCGCTGTCACCATTGAGCAAAATGTATCTAATGTGGTTCAAAGTAGAATAGATCAAAACACCAGTTTCGTCCCAGCAGGCGCTCTTGATTCTGATGGTTTCATGCATGGAATTAATCAATTCAAGTCTCTTCGTAGTGATCGTGATTGTATGTTTGCTCATCAATGCAGCATATTGACCATCTAGCGACCAGGAAACGTATTTTACGTTCTTTAATGTAACCTCGGCCAACTTCTTTCCTTGTTGCACATCGAACAAAACCACTTGCTTTGGTTGCAAAAGAAGCACGCTACCTGCACCGGCATTAACAATGTCTTTGACCGGTTCCTCAATCTTCAAAGTCTTTGTCACTTTGTTCTCCAGAGTACGCAGCTCGAGCGATTCGGCCATCTTGTTGTAAACAACGAATCTGTTACGAGCGACGAAGGTGGCAAAACAACCGGCATCCTCTAAGACGCTGGATGGTTCTACAGCGCCCGTTGGTCTCTTTGGAAGCAAAACTAGACCAAACCTTTCGTTCCCCTCATTAATCAAAATGGAATGCTGCGAAGGATTATAAGACATGCTTTTGAAAGAATTCCATGCCTGGCCTAGTTTCTTTAAAGATGCATATGGCAAAGAAGAGACGTTGTTGCTGTAATCAAAGGTCTGTACTTGCTTTTCTCTATTCACATAGATCAATTCGTTTTGATGGATGAAACTACATGGTCTTTCACGGTCTAACTTGAAGACCATGATACCAGAATCATGTGCAGCACCGAACAGGTTGATGTGAGGATGAGCAGCAATCAGCCAGAATCTGTCATTTTCTCTCTTAAACTGCTTCACAGGCGTCCTCTTGTCCAAATCCCACACTCTTAGCGTCTTGTCCTCTCCAACAGAAATGATCAAATTTTGGTGTGGATGGAAGATGACACAGTCAACGTTGTTTGTGTGACCCCTACATGTATCCACCTCCCAGGCCTTTGTAGAACTCATCCTCCACAATTTCACTTGACGGTCATCACCACCAGACACAATCAGCGGCAGTGTAGGATGGAAGGAAGCCCAATTGACACCTCTAGTGTGCCCTTCAAGGATGAACTTCACCACGCAGTCACCAAATCCACCGTCTAAGAGATTCTGCTGCATGAGCATCTGATCTTCAAGACTAGTCGCTCCAGGTGCCGAATGCCTCTTTCTCAAACCAGAAATGTCCCAAACTCTGATGGTTTCATCCAGCGAGGCAGATACAACCAGATCTTCCGATGGATGGAACTGCGCAGACATCACGAAATGATTGTGGCCAGTCAAACAGGCGATCTCCTTACGGTTTTGCCAGTTCCAGATTCTAATGGTCTGGTCATCAGAGGCGGAAATGATCCATGGTAACTCAGTATGGAAGAAAACGGTACGCACGTAGTCCAAATGGCCCGTAAGCGTATACAAGCATTTGTTGGTTTCCAGGGACCACACTTTGATTGTATAATCATCCCCGGCCGATACAAATAGCGGCTGGGTGGGGTGAAAATCTACAGCACGCACTGGACCTTCGTGGTCCTCGTACCTGTGAAGCAGTGTACCCATTCTGTAATCCCAAAGCTGAATCGTTGATGAAAAAAGTGCCACCAAGACCCATGGCCTCGAGGAATGGAATGCAATCCCTTTGGCTCTGGTGGACTTCGATTCAAACTTCGTCAGCATCTTCATCTTTGCACCAATTGTCGAGTTCTGGAGATGGTCGGCGTGGTAAACAATATTCTCGCTGTGTATGAAACTCTTCAAACAACGGTTAAAGGTCAATGACTAATATTGTAGCGTAAACAAACCCTCAATTGAACTAGTTAGAACCCTTTGTGACCCACACGTTCCTCGTTTTATCGTTCAATTCTGCCCTTAACTCCCTTGTAGAAACAATTACCAATAAATTCCTTCCACCTGGCGTTTGTATGTTAACTCGATCCGGGCTGAAAAAAAAATACCACCAAACGATTGTCTCTTTGTACGTATTTTATTACCCGGTTGGAACTCGGCGCTAAAGATACAATTAAAATACAAGTTAAACGTTGACATCCTTGGAAAGTAGGAACAGTGAAGAATTGCTTTGTCTTGATATTTGGTTGTTGTTTTTATGTAATTTTATTGACTGTTTGAAAATTCTGTTCTCATTAAGATAAATGGATGTCAAAAAAATAAAACAAAATGAAATTATCTCGATGAACTTGCGTTGATATCGAAAACCTTCATCTAGTTTGGGAATTCTTAATTTAATTCTAATGTTTAATATCGAAGATCCTAAAATACCGAGAGAGACGATTGAAACAAGTGCCACCGGTCAAATATTCTTCCAGATTTTAGAGTATGATTTTTGCTCTTCTTACTGGAAACTCTGATATTATATACAGTTACGTGATGAATATGCCTTTTAATAAGCTTTTAAGTATGAATAATGAATATTACAAACTGAAAATCTGTGAGCAGAACCAAGGGTTGGGTTTTCATTACTTAAACCTTGAATTCGATGACGTCCATATTTTGTTTGGGCGTTCTTATTCCAGTTTTATTTTAAATCCACAAACACGACGTACGCTATGCAGCGTCTTGTGTCTAGGAGAAAGGTGGCGGGCCTAGAGTAAAATTACGCATGCGCCCCTTGTAACGATGCTGCATTGACGGTTCGAAAACCTCAGCACGAACTCCTAGGATCAAAACAATAATTGGAGGCTCTATATAATTTCTGTTTTTCCTAGTCGAATGATCCTCAAAAATCTAAAATGCAATTTAGATTAAAAAGGTCGCCGGGTTGATGGCCGACTTTTGCCGCGCTAGACTGACCAAGACATGTTCGTCATATTTCCACCATTGTTACTTATTGCAGAGGCTCTTCATGGAGACAGGACAAATATCATCATGCATTTCGTGGCTCTCCTATTACCGATGCGGACCCTAGTGGATCGCTGAGCCTGATACTTGCATAGGCGCACGGAATGGATATGGTCCTTCCTTCTATCTTTCAGGCTTCTAAACTGCGATAAATACCTGACTCAAATGTGCATATTAGTAAGTGCGAAGAATTCGTGTTCGTAGTTCTGAGACACTGTTCAGTGAAAAGGCTCCCTTGAGAGGAATTTCGATGGTCTCGAAACATAATGAATATTGCTAGTCACTGTATCTGGTACTGTATCTGGTAGCAGAAAGTGGGAATCTTTATTCTTATTTTATTTTTTTTTCAACTTTCTCTTTGCGTAATCAAGAACTTGAGAGTTACCTTCCTTTGAAACGAAAAACTTCTTCTTCCTATCATCTTTCCATATTAATACGCCAATGTCTTGAGCATACGAGCTTAGTAAACTATATTCTTGGTGATTTTCAAAATCAGAGTAAAGTGATCCTTCGAAACTGATAATTCTATCCAGTTCTAATTGCCAAAGTTTGATTTGATCCACGACAGTTGGTGGCAGTATTTCCAAGGAATCTTTGCAGTTTGGATCAAGCTCCATTTTCTTTTCAAGCTGCCCTTCAGCCAATCGCCTCATTTGAGGATGAGCATGTGTCTCTAAGTACGCAATGATTTGCTCTGCAGTGATGCCATTAAGTAATGCCATTCTGATAGATTCTCTTGTTAGCTGACCAGTGACCATATTGGAAAATCTGGTTTTCAAATGAACGAAAAGACTCAAAATGGCAATTTGAAGGGGGGAATTGGAATAAGAGTACAATTTAAAATTAGTTTCCACAATTAATACACCATCTGGTAAATGTTGCTCTTTCGAGCCTATTTCATCCGCCTCGTCATCGGCATTAGCACCGGTAGGGGCGCTTTTGTTGAGACCATCTTCTTTGTTCTGCTTCAAGACACTATCCATAGCACCAGAGGCACCTCTAATGCTCTTTCGGTCAGAGGTCAACATGGATGCAAGTCTTGTCGGATAGAAAACGGTCGCGTTGGAGCCTTTTTGGAAAACCAGACCGTAGTCTCTCATATCTTGCAACATGATCTTCTGTGTCTCACTCAAACCTTCAGTGCTGTAAGGTTTCCCAAATTCTAGTGCGCCCAGCATGAAAATAAAATTCAAAACGTCCACCGGGTCCATTTGTAGCATCTCTGTCATCTTCAGGTACTGCAGCAGTAGGGTCCAAATCTGCGAATTCACTTCTTGCAACAAAAATTGAAAGCCGTCATTGGTAATCTTGTATTCCCCTGTGGTGTTGATCTCTTCCATCAATTTACTATGCTTGAGCAAATTTAAAACATTTTGAGATGGTATATGTGCCAAAGAGGTTCCCACCATGAAATGCAAAATTGTCTCCCATCTATCTGCAGAATACTCGTCCAGCATATCCATGGTCACGACATCATGTTCCAGCTCCATTACGATACCAAAGGAATTGCTCACTTTTCCCCCCGTCAAGGCATTCTTAAAACTTTCTCGAAAGGTCTGGTTCAAATTGATCATCATGGGACCATTGCTCTTAATAGGAATAAGCAGGTGCAAGGACTTCATAGATTTGATGGCATCTTGAAACTGTAGTTTACCATTTGATTTAACCCATCTGTCCAAATCACGGAGAGAGATAGCGTTTTCATTGAACACCATGGACATAATGAAAAATTTCGCCAGCTGAGGAAGCAATCTATAAATTGCCAAACATGTCGCGGGAGATTCATACAATCTGCTCTGAATCTGTTGGGGTAATTCCTCCAAGTATTGATTGACCGAACTTCTCAAAAGATGTTGAGAACTCATTGCCCAGAGCTCCAAATACACACAAGAAGAGGCAAAGCAGATTAAGTAGCCTATAGCTTCCAAACAAATGCTAGAAGGCACTCTCCAAGATAGCCTGTGTTGAAGTTATAAATCGACCTTTAGGTTGAAGTTGCTTGTTCTTAAACTCATTTTCTACGTGTTCTCAAATTTTTCAAAATATGCGATGAGCATCGAAAATCATTCTCAAGGTTGATCTCATAGTTACACTTAAAGGCCGTTCGAAGCTTCTCGTTCGGTTTCTAGGGGTCTGATGATGGTATCCAAGGATTTAGAGAAGCAGCCCCATATGAATAAAGATGACACTTTCCAAGAGCTCTTGCAACCTGTTTACAAGGGTAAAAAGTTGACTGATGAGGTAAGCACAGCAGAAGATAAATGGAATTTGCTGCCGGCTTTTTTAAAAGTCAAAGGTTTAGTGAAGCAGCACTTGGACTCTTTTAATTATTTTGTGGACGTTGACCTGAAAAAAATTATCAAGGCAAATCAATTGATTCTAAGTGATGTGGATCCAGAATTCTATCTTAAATACGTGGACATCAGAGTGGGGCAGAGATCAAACTCTTCTGTTAAGGATTATTTGGTACCGCCTCATGAGTGCAGACTCAGAGATATGACTTACTCTGCACCTATTTACGTGGACATTGAGTATACAAGAGGTAGGAATATCATTATGCATAAGGATGTAGAAATTGGTAGGATGCCAATTATGTTGAGGTCTAACAAATGCATTCTGCATAATAGTGACGAAAGAACTATGGCCAAGTTGAATGAATGTCCTTTGGACCCAGGTGGATATTTTATCGTCAATGGCACGGAAAAGGTCATTCTAGTGCAAGAGCAACTGTCCAAAAACAGAATTATCGTGGAGGCAGATGAGAAGAAGGCTATTGTGCAGGCCTCCGTGACATCTTCTACTCACGAAAGAAAATCGAAGACTTATGTGGTGACGAAAAATGACAAGATTTATTTAAAGCACAACTCAATTGCAGAAGAAGTGCCTATTGTGGTTGTGCTTAAGGCATGCGGCATCGTTTCGGATCTGGAAGTTATGCAATTGGTATGTGGTAATGATAGCAGTTATCAAGACACATTTGCCGTTAATTTGGAGGAGGCCTCGAAATTAAAGTTGTACACGCAGCAGCAAGCATTGGAGTATATTGGAAGTAAGGTCAAGACAGTCAGAAGACAAAAATTGTCAGTTTTACAAGAAGGTATTGAAGCAATTGCTACTACAGTAATTGCACATTTGACCGTAGCAGCGCTTGATTTTAGAGAGAAAGCACTCTATATCGCCATGATGACTCGTAGAGTAGTGATGGCAATGCAAAACTATAACATGGTGGATGATAGAGATTATGTGGGTAATAAGCGTTTGGAATTGGCAGGTCAGTTGATTTCCTTGCTGTTCGAAGATTTATTCAAGAAATTCAACAACGATTTCAAAGCGAGTATAGATAAGGTTCTCAAAAAACCCAATAGAGCGATGGAATACGATGCTTTGCTCTCCATTAACGTTCATTCCAACAACATCACTAGTGGGCTGAATAGAGCGATTTCCACGGGTAATTGGTCTTTAAAGAGATTCAAGATGGA
Organism: Zygosaccharomyces kombuchaensis; assembly: GCA_003705955.2. Lineage (NCBI taxonomy): Eukaryota > Fungi > Ascomycota > Saccharomycetes > Saccharomycetales > Saccharomycetaceae > Zygosaccharomyces > Zygosaccharomyces kombuchaensis. Next base: position 15,761 of record PPJZ02000039.1, read on the forward strand.
AAGAGCAGGTGTCACGCACGTTTTATCGAGGCTGTCTTATATTTCAGCCTTAGGCATGATGACCAGGATCTCTTCTCAATTCGAAAAATCAAGGAAAGTTTCTGGTCCAAGAGCGTTACAACCATCTCAGTTCGGTATGCTATGTACCGCGGATACTCCAGAAGGTGAAGCTTGCGGTTTGGTGAAGAATTTGGCATTGATGACACACATTACCACTGATGACGAAGAAGAACCGATTAAAAAGCTTTGCTATATACTGGGTGTGGAAGATATTACATTAATAGACAGTGCATCACTCCATTTGCACTACGGTGTTTATTTGAATGGTACACTTATTGGCACCACAAAATTCCCTGTAAAGTTCGTCTCCCAGTTTAGAAATTTTAGACGTTCGGGCAAAGTTTCTGAGTTTATTTCCATTTACACCAATTCCCACCAAAAAGCGGTTCATATTGCCACTGATGGAGGTAGAATTTGTAGACCATTGATTATAGTCTCGAATGGCAAGTCTAGGGTAACAGCGGAGCATTTGAAGGAATTACTAGAGGGCAAATTGGTCTTTGACGACTTCTTAAAGTTGGGTTTGGTCGAATATATGGATGTTAACGAAGAGAATGACTCTTTTATTGCGTTATATGAGAAAGATATTTCTCAAGAAATTACGCATTTGGAGATTGAACCTTTCACCATACTGGGCGCCTGTGCTGGGTTGATTCCATATCCACATCATAACCAATCTCCGCGTAATACATATCAGTGTGCAATGGGAAAACAGGCAATTGGTGCTATTGCATACAATCAGTTCAAGAGAATAGACACTCTATTATATCTGATGATTTATCCACAACAACCAATGGTAAAAACGAAGACTATTGAATTGATCGATTATGACAAGTTGCCAGCTGGGCAAAATGCCACAGTGGCCATTATGTCGTATTCCGGTTACGATATTGAGGATGCCCTTGTGCTGAACAAATCTTCTATAGACAGAGGCTTTGGTCGTTGTGAAACTCGCAGGAAAACAACTGCTGTGTTAAAAAGATACCCAAACCACACACAAGACATCATTGGCGGGATGCGTGTTAATGAAAATGGTGAACCCATTTGGCAGCATAAATCCTTGGGGCCTGACGGGCTGGGTGAAGTTGGCATGAAATTGGACAGCGGCCAGATTTACATCAACAAATCTGTTCCTACCAATGCGTCAGAAGGTGTACTTACGCAAAGCCAGTCACAATACAGGGAAACTCCAGTGATTTACAGGGCACCTGAACCCTCTCATATTGATCAAGTTATGATGTCTGTGTCTGACAATGATCAGGCACTGATCAAAGTGTTGTTGAGACAGAACAGAAGGCCAGAACTAGGTGACAAATTTTCTTCAAGGCATGGTCAGAAGGGTGTTTGTGGTATTATTGTTCAGCAAGAGGACATGCCATTCAATGATCAAGGTGTAGTTCCTGATATCATTATGAACCCACATGGTTTCCCCTCTCGTATGACGGTCGGCAAAATGATAGAACTGATTTCGGGTAAGGCAGGTGTCTTGAATGGGTCTCTCGAGTATGGTACCTGTTTTGGTGGTTCCAAGCTTGACGAAATGTCTCAGATTCTTGTGGATAATGGCTTCAACTATTCTGGGAAGGATATGTTGTATTCCGGTATAACAGGTGAGTGTTTGCAAGCATACATTTTTTTTGGCCCCATCTACTACCAAAAATTGAAGCACATGGTCTTGGACAAGATGCATGCAAGAGCCAGAGGGCCAAGGGCTGTCTTGACACGTCAACCCACTGAAGGTAGATCCAGAGATGGTGGTTTGAGATTGGGTGAGATGGAAAGAGACTGTGTAATCGCTTACGGCGCCTCACAATTATTATTGGAAAGACTAATGACCAGTTCGGATGCTTTTGAGGTCGATGTCTGTGACAAGTGCGGTTTGATGGGCTACAGTGGATGGTGCACCACTTGTAGGAGCGCTGAACATATTAACAAAATGTCCATCCCATACGCTGCCAAACTGCTCTTCCAAGAATTGCTTTCGATGAACATTGCCCCTAGATTAAAACTAGAAGATATCTTCCAAGCATAGTTGTATATATATAACCTTTTTCATAAGAAGTACAATAAAAGAATTTTTCATTCCAGAAATACTAAATCATAATCTACTTTTAACCTTTGAGATAACTCTTTCATTGTCATCTCCTGGTTAGCACTCAATTTTACCTTCTCGTCTAACTTGGAAAGTTCTTTTTCCTTCCAAGTCTCGAGTTCATCAATCTTGTCCTGCATGCGGCTCTTGTACTCTTCCTGGTCTTCTTTTGGAAGCATTTGAAATTCCTCAGATTCGAGGACGTTATCCATTTCCTCTTGCAACCTGTCATCCACCTGATACTCAATTTTTCGCTTTTCAGCTTCTACTTCTTTCCTCTTTAACTCTTCATAGCCGCCAAGTCTAGAGATTTTCAAGAGAGTAGAGTTGAGCATGTAAGACATTCCTCCCTGTGATATCCCTCTCCATTTATCGATCAAATGAAGAGTGTTAGTCTCTTGTTCATAGTTTTTTAGAATTTTGATGGCTTGCTGCAGTTGATTGGTAGTTCTTTTGTATGAGTTTACCTGCCTTGCTAATTCGTTGTTTAAAAGTCTCGTTTTGTTAGCCAATTGCTTGTCTTCAATGGATCCTTTTTCAGCTTTGAAGACAGGAGTCTTGGTCAGAGTACTAGGTGTAAATGGCAGATGTTGTGAGCTCTTCGTGGGAGGAATAAAAGCGCTTTTCTTCTTTGGGATTGGTGTGCAGTTCGGTGAACTATTGTTGGGTGTGTTGGAACTCATTAGCCGCTGAGCTTCAATTTTTGGTCAATAAAGTGGTGAACTTCGTTAAAATCAAAAAAAAATAGTATGAGCTTAGCCTGAGTCACTGTTAGTAGTTAAGCAGCTTCTTATCCCTATGTTTTCGTACCCTTTGCTTTCTTAGAATGTTGTTTGTAGTTTTCATAGGGGATCTTAATACTCGCCCTTCTTTATAAAAAGTGAAATTTTATAATATACAAATAAAATGTAAAAAATACCAAAAAGAATGATGTATCACTCATCTGACATCTCGCTGTCACCATCACTGCTAATATCTTCTAGTGACTCTTCCTTATGCTTGTTCTGCTTTTCTTTATCCTCCGCTTCCAAACTCTCCCTAATCAACCTGGCTCTTTCATCCTTCACTTCTCTTTGAACAACAACATAAGCACCTAGTGGTGTCTTTTCCCAGGGGACGTCGCTCAAAAATCTGGCAACATCTGCCTTGTTGCTGGGGCTGAAGTCGACCTTTAACCTGTTCTCCTCAATGTAAGCACTGTTCTGGTTCAATTTGTCAACGATATTGGAAAGTTGTTTGTTATATTTTGCATTCTTTGAAGTCTTTGTGAAGCGGCGAAGGGCAATTACTACTGGCGTGGTCAATTCTGGGAAAGAGACGCTCTTGCAATATAGCACGAAATATTCGCCCAGCAATTCCACAAATTGTTCCGACAGCCCCTCCTGGTACGTCCTGGTGCCCAAATATGCTTTATTGCATTTAATATTGTGGTCAAAATCGAAAGCTTCAAGAGATTCTTTCTTTTTTGGTACCTTGGTGAAAGCATTGGAGCTGAGAATTTCCAATAACAGAGGGAAAATGGGAATATACACACCAGTATTTTGGGACAGCCTAATCAATGATCTAATCAAGTAGAATCTTAACGGGAAGAACTGAGCAGTCGGGATCAAACGGATCACACCCAATGTAACTTGAACCAACGGATAGATTAAATCTCTCATTTGCGAGTCATGACCTTTCTCCCTGTTAAAGTTACATGCAAAGGACAGTACACGGGACCAAAGGTCCAACGAATGGCAAAATTGCCAGTTGTAAACAATTTTGTATGCTTCTGAGGGATCGTGCTTGGTTGTCTTCTTAGTCGTGGCGGTAATGGTGTTTCTCAAATGGATCGCCAACTGCCTAATATATTCAAATCCAATCTGATACCCCACAGCTTCGTCGATACTAAACAATTCGCTGGCCGAGTTTTTCTGGAAGTTAATCAAGGGCATGGTCCGCACGTCAGTTCTACGACAATTCTTGATGAAAGTGGAATAAGTTGTCTTCAACACGAGTTCCAACAGAGACTTCTTATACTCCTTGGAAGAGTTAATCAAAAATGCAAAAGCCGCGATCTGGGTCTCCACCTCTCTGGTTGTACTCCAAATTACTACCACAGCCTTAATAATTTCTTTCAAAATGCGCCTATAAGATATCAGGTATGGCAGAAGTTGGTTCACAGATTGTAGAACCAATGCCGCCGTCTCTGTATTAAAGATCTCGCTGAGGGATATCACCAGCGACGCCGCATGAGATTTAACTATCGAAGACATCTTTGAAACGCTGGTACCTGAGGGCAACGATCTGGAGCCGTGTGAAGTTTTGTAAGGAATCATGGACTGGATGGCACGGGGTAAATCTCTCAAGGCAACAAATAGCAATTCTTGAAAGGCACTTTCATCAGCAATGGAATATTTATAGTCCTTTGTACCTTCATCATTATTCATGTTGATAGCCATTTTGAACGCCGAGACAACATTTCTAATTGTTTTGAGGTTAGGTGAGTTGTGTAACTTTTCCTTCCAACTCCTCACTAGCTTCAATGTCAATTGAGTCTTAGTATGCTTGATTGTTTCCTCTAGCTCACTATCTTGGGAGTCTTCCGCCGCGACCACTTTCGCTGGCTTTGGATTACCATCTTCCTCTTGATCATCTTCTTTTTGATCATCTTCCTCTACACCATCCAATGGATTACTTCCGCCGAAGTCCAGTAAATCCTTGTCATTTTCTTGTAGGTATTTGTAAAAATCTGGATCAGTCTCAGAGATCTGGGTCATACTCTCAGCCATTTTTTCTTCATCCTCAGATGATGATGACTCTTCTGCCTTCTCTGAAGGCCGCTTTCTCTTGGACTGTTTCTGCTTGGGTAAATCGACTCCACCATCAAAAAATTTATCCATAGGCATGTCTTTGAAAACCTCTTCCTTAGAACTCTTTCTAGCAATCTGCTCCTCTTTAGTCAAAGCAGCATCCTTCTTCTCCCTCTCACTCTTGTTACCGCGACGACCCTGAAGCTTCTTCTTATACTCTTTCTCACGCTTTCTGTGATCAAGCGTGTGCTTCAAATGTTTCGATTGAAACTTCTTGGTGGACTTAGAAACTTTACCCATGTTTCTTAACCGCCTGTAAATAATCCAAATTGGTGCAATGAACCTTCCAATTGAACTGTCACATATTTCGATCAAAGCTCATCTCATCTCATCTCAGCTCATCGCTTTGAAAATTCTGAAAATTTTTCTGACAGCCGTTACAAATGATTGTTCAGTATTATAAACTCCAGAGTAATAATAGTTGAAATAATCGAGTGTATATTAGTAAATAACGAGCCTGTTGATATTTTTATGAGACTCTGAATGCTGTCTTTTGGTCGAAGATGGATTTCCACGACATTTGCAAGGCTGATAAACTGTAATTCGTGTGGTATCAAACTACAAAACGAAAATCCACGAAGTGTTGGCTACTATATCAAACCGAAAAATCCTACTATAAACAAGTTGCAGACGGTCGAAGATATCAAATATTTACTCTTCAGTCAAGATTTGCAGCAAGTAAAAGAGGGACAAAATGTGGGGTCTCTGGAGGAATTAAACGAGACAAAGGAGGAGCCATTGATTTGCAAACGGTGTAATGATGCTTTGCATCGAAACCAATACGACTTGGAAGGGTTCCAAGGGGTTACAATTGATAGGGTTCTGTCACAAGTCCCCAGTGGTAGTAACATTTTACATGTAGTGCCCTTACCCGAGTTTCCTTTCCATTTTGAAAAATCCTTGCTAGAAACGCAGAACTTTAATACTTCTCTTCTACTCACGAAGGGCGATCAATTGGCAAAAGATAAAGGAACACTTCAAAGAAAGGTTTTCGTTTTTTTCACCGATTTTTTGAAATATCAATTGGGCATTGTAACTAACAAGACTGTAGCAGTATCCGGGCTTAAAAAATGGAATCTTCAAAGTGCATATGCCTTGATGAAGGCCAATTCATACCTAGTCGGGGACGCTAATGTTGGCAAATCAACGTTGATTAATTCAATGATGAGAAAGTTTTTGGGTTACAAAATTCATATGGATTCCCAGGATAATTCACTTTCACAAGCGCCTACATTTAAAGATTTGAAGAATATAAAACATTTCTTCAAAAGACATGCAGCAGGTGTGTCGCACATTCCTAACATGACGAGAAACGCACAAGGATACAGAATAGGTGAGAAACTTATCTACGACTTGCCCGGTTTCACCCGCGATGTCAACGAAGTTCACTTGGAAGATATTATTAAAAAGGATTGGCTTGAAATGATAAGGAAAACTGAAAAATTTAATACCAGGAAGCTCAAAAAGCATAACAATATTACCGTGAAAGGTAATGAGAATGGTAATTGCTTTACAGTTGGAGGTATCTTCTTTTGGCAGCCACCTGCTGGTACCATTAACCAGGTAATCAATTACCTTCCCGCTGAAGGTCGTGAATTTAAAAATATAGACAAGGGATTAGAAGTTTTTGGATCCTGTGGAGACGAGTCACATCCATTGATCAAGTATTGCGGGATTCACCCCGGGATTTGCAAGCGAGACAACTATGTCAGGCATGTGATTCCTCCATTCCAGGGAAGCATTGAAGTCGTCCTTAAGAATATAGGCTACTTCCTACTACGAACCACGGGCAAATACAAATTTATGGGATTGCACGAATTGTGGGCACCTCGAGGTATTGAAGTCTGTATCAGAGAACCTTTAGAGCCACTCATTAGTGAAGGTGTCAAACAGCATACCGAATCACGAGGCAAAATATCAGCCTGTCCCAAAAACAGACCTTTAGTAAGCTCAACTTATATCATGGATCCTACGGAATCCGAATCCTTGCTTAAAATGAAAGAAATGTATTTGCAAAGGACTAGTAATGACCTTTCGTCGAGGAGGTTCTCGCACGATGATCCCAACGAAGTGGTCGGAAAGCTACACGATGAAAGCCCTAACCTGTACTGGTATTATAAATGGTAATTATGATGTTATATAGATGTGTGCCCTGTAAATAGCAGACATTTCGTTCTCAAAGCAAAATTTTGGTGTTTGAAGTTTGGTGAAATTGTTTTTAAAATTGGTAGATTATCAAGGGAACATCTAGGTGAGGCTGATATTTATCACCCCAAGCTTTAAAAGCAGTTATAAAATCATGAAAAGTGCCGATGAGACAGTTCTCAAATGTCAAAACTGTCAGTTGCCACTGGAAATTGATAGTTCGCTATTCGATTTGAGCCTGGCTCAGAGAGATATGCTTTTAAACTTCAGCAATGATTACTGTCCTAAGAGCGACAAAATTCCAGGAGACCGCTTGCAGAGGTTGAAAAACGTTGTTTCTCCGACTGGATTGAATTTGCCAAACTCCGTCTTGGATTCGTACGTGTTTTTACAAGACAGTTCTCATGAAGAAACACCCTCGAATCAAGCATCATTAGACACTTCACCTGGAACGAGGTTTCGCGAAGAGGATTCTGGCGATGAACCAGATGAAAACCAATTGTTGCCCACTACAGCAAGAACTCTATCTACCCAGGTGACAGCGCTGGCGAATGTTTTCAATATACTATCTTCCAAGACGAACATTGATTACCCAGTGTGCCAAGACTGTTGTAACATTTTGATTCAACGTTTGCAAAGTGAGTATGACGATGCTATTAAAGAAAGAGATACGTATAAGCAGTTTTTGTCACGACTTGAGAAGCAGAAAAGGTTATCGTCGTCCAATTCCCCGGATGTAACCTCAGAAGAAATTAATCGGTTGAAAGATGAGAGAGAGGAATTGTTCCAAGAATTGTTGCAGTTAGAGCAGCAAGATGAAGAACTGGATAAAGAGATTGCAGATTTGGAGGCAGGTTTGAAGCTTAAAAATCAGCGTGAGGAGGAAGAGTTGAAGCGGAAAAACATCGAGGATCTAGAGCAGTTGGAGTTTTCCAAAGAGATTCGTTCGCTAAAGAACCAGTACGAATTCACCCTCAATAGTCTCGATAAACTGCGCAAGGTCAACATTTACAATGAGACATTTAAAATATCACACGAGGGTCCTTTTGGTGTCATTAACGGTTTGAGAATAGGAGGCTTTGACAATGCGATGGTCCCCTGGAATGAGATAAATGCAGGCCTAGGCCAGGTGGCACTGCTGTTGGGGACCATATCTGCTAGATTGAAGTTGAAATTGGAGGGCTACAAACTTCAACCGATGGGTTCTTTTTCCACGGTGTCTAAATTTAGTCAAGAGACGCAAGAGTGGGAAACTTTCGAATTATACAGCAGTGAGAATTTCAAATTGGGCAGATTTCTCCGCAAAGAGACTAATTTTGACAGGGCTATGGAGTGCATTTTGACTGTAATTCAGCAGATGGCTATGTGGCTGTCAAGGTCCACCGGCGAAACGATTGAAAGTCAAAGTAGTACCAGTAGAAATGACGGCGGTCTTGATCTTCCCTACTTGATGCACAAGGACAAGATAAATGGCAATTCAGTGAAACTGTTTGGGGCCAAACCAAACATGGAGTGGACCATCGCCATGAAGTTTTTGTTGACGAATGCTAAATGGCTTTTGGCCTTCTCATCAAGTCGCCTGATATAACATTAACAGCTTAGTAAAACTGCATACGCGAATTCTTTCTACTAGTTCATTGGCAAGAATGTGAACTAGCAGAATCTCACAGATTAGCGCTGGCCATTTAGCTTCAATCACGCTTTCTCTCTGTCACGGGATCAGCCGCACCTTGGCAAGTTCCGGGCATCGGAAGTGAACTTTAAGCAGAAGGCGAGCAAGTGATGAATAGTAATCAAAGTTCAAAGGCACACATACGGGTTTGTAAATGCTATTTTAACTATATCTGCTTAATCTTCATCTGCATTATCAGCAAAATCTAGTATCATGACCAAATTGACAAGTACTAGAAAAGAGAATGGTGCAGGCTCAAACTTTCGATACAACCCGGCAATGCTAGGAAAGAGGTTACGAGAGTTATCGTTTGGGTTGAATATGGATTATATCGATATAGATAAAGTAGTGGAGAAAGTATCAAGTGGTATACCGAATGGCGTTGAAAAATTACAAGTAGTGCAGCATGCAGCGGAAACGTTGGCTTCCTTGACCAGTGTTCATCCAGATCATTCTACGTTGGGCGCTAGACTAGAGATTTCGGAGTTACATCGATTTCTAGAAGATATTACCTTCACGGAGAATTTGGGGAAGCTGAGAATGATTTCAAGAATGGATACGCGGAATGATGGGGTACCGAACAAACGACAGAAGATCAATAGAGTGCCTTTGAAGAGTGTGATATCCCAGGAGTTTTACGAAATGGCCTCAAAACATGCCAAAAGACTGAATCAAGCTATCGTGCATGAGAGAGACTTCTATTTCACCTATTTTGGATGGAAAACGTTGTGCCAGTCGTACTTGGTTAAAAAGAATGCAAGTCAAATCCATGAGACTCCACAGTTTATGTTCATGAGAGTGGCACTTGCCATCCATGGTCCCTTTGATGATATAGATGCCGTGATTGACACCTATGAACTCATGTCGCAGAAGTTTTTCATTCATGCGTCACCTACTCTATTTAATGCTGGTACCGTTAACCAATATCTGTCATCCTGCTTCCTCGTTGGTATGAAGGAGGACTCTATTGACGGTATTTTCAAGACATTGCATGAGACGGCACTAATTTCTAAAGCATCGGGTGGAATAGGGATTCATGTTTCTAACATAAGGGGCAGTGGCGCTTATGTGTCGGGATCCAACGGCGTTTCTAATGGCTTAGTACCTATGCTTCGTGTCTTCAACAACACTGCTAGGTACGTGGATCAGGGAGGCAATAAACGGCCGGGTGCCTATTGCATTTATTTGGAGCCCTGGCATTCAGATGTTTTCGATTTTTTGCAACTTAGGAAAAACCATGGAAAGGAAGAGCTCAGAGCTAGGGATTTGTTTTTTGCATTATGGATTCCGGACTTATTCATGAAGCGGGTGCAAGCAAACGGTGATTGGTCTCTGTTTAGTCCAGACGAAGCGCCAGGGTTGAGTGACGTTTATGGCGAGGAATTCGAAAAATTATATGAAGAGTACGAATCTACCCCTCGACTATATTTGAAACGAGTAAAGGCTCAAAAATTGTGGTCGGAGATTTTGCAAAGCCAAGTGGAGACAGGTGTACCTTTTATGCTTTACAAAGACGCTTGCAACTCCAAATCGAATCAGAAAAATTTAGGTACCATCAAATCCGCCAACTTATGTTGTGAAATTGTGGAGTACAGCTCTAAAGACGAGACTGCTGTTTGCAATTTGGCTTCAGTGGCTTTACCCTCTTTTGTGGTCCAAGTGGCTGACAAAGGAAATATCTTTGATTTCGTTAAGTTGCATTCTGTGGCAAAAACTGTCACCAAAAATTTGGACCGTGTAATTGATGTCTGTAAATACCCAACACCACAAGCGGAGTATAGCAACCGGAGGAATAGGCCACAGGCTATTGGAGTTCAGGGTTTAGCTGATGTTTTCTTCATGTTGAGGATTCCCTTTGAATCACAAGAGGCGGCCATTTTGAATAAGCAAATCTTTGAGACAATTTATCATGGAGCTATAGAAGCTTCCATTGAACTGGCAGAGAAATTCGGGCCGTATGAGACTTTCAAAGGGTCGCCAGCTAGTAATGGTATTTTACAATTTGACTTTTGGGGCTTAAATGGGAATAATTACGATTTTCTGTATCGTGACTGGGATTTGTTGAAAGATAAAATCCAAAATGGCTCCGGATTAAGGAATTCATTGCTTTTGGGTCCTATGCCGACGGCATCTACTTCTCAAATTCTAGGTTTTACGGAGTCATTCGAACCCATGACGTCAAATGTTTACGCCAGAAGGGTTTTAAGTGGGGAGTTTATCAACGTTAATCAATACATGGTCCATCATCTTTGTCAGTTAGGCATTTGGAATGAAAAGTTGAAAAATAGGATTGTGGCAGACAACGGATCGTTACAGAACGTTCGAGGATTGCCCGATTGGATCAAGCGAATTTACAAAACCGTGTGGGAGATCCCTCAAAGACGACTCATCGATATGGCACGCGATAGGTCACCCTTTATCGATCAATCTCAAAGTTTAAATCTTTTCATGAAGGCTCCTACGATGGGAAAATTGACCAGCATGCACTTTTACGCTTGGAAGCAAGGTTTAAAGACTGGTATGTATTATTTGAGAACACAAGCGGCGTCTGCTGCAATTCAGTTTACGGTAAACGACGACAACACATTACAAGGACCGGTGGAGCTGAAGGATTCGGACGCACAAGATTCGAGGGTCCCCGTCCTGGGTAAGTATCCGGACACCACATTTGCCAAACGACATATTAATTTCTTTGGCACTGTTGAAACTTCGTTGGAAAACATTGAAATGGAAAAAAATGATCATAGCGCTCTTAATTGGGGAGAAGACACTTATGGCATACATGACAAAACGCCCTTATCCTGTGAGGGAGGCAAGGACAACCAATTTTGTGAAAGCTGTTCTGGTTAAGTAAGTTATTCTTTGAATCGTGTAAATAGTAGAATAGTAAACATAGAATTAGAAAAGGAATCTAATATAAAAAAACACTACTATACAACTGTGACATGAATGTTAATAGGCCGATCTATAGGAACTATTTTCATGAGCGAGTAAGAAGAAATTTCGTTTCTTCTTTTTATATCTATCCTTCACGAAACCTTAAAAAGCCTGAAAACAAATGAGATTCTATCACCAGGCTTGAACAAACGTTATTTAAAAATCGGGGTCGCATTCCTGCTCAATGGATCGACGAAGATTTTTAAACTAATGAAGAGGGTAGCTGAGTAGAAGGAGCCCTCGAGATCTCCATTCCATGCTTCTTATTTTTTTTTTTTTTTGGTTCTCTATGGGGAGCAATGATTGGATATAATAACAAATTATCATGCAGAGGAGGTAAATGCCTTGGAAAGCGGAGAACATTCTATTGCACAATTGTATAATACGATAACCACTGGAAAAAACGACAACAATAATAATAATAGTAATAAAAAAATTGGGAGGTGGGAAAAGGAAAAAAAAAAAGTTTGCTAAGTAGCAAAAACGGAATCATCACCACCAGGAGTTGCCAGAAGAGCCAGAAGAGCCCCAGTTAGAAGTTCTGCTGCTGCTGCCGCCCCAGGAGCTACCACCACCACTCGCACCACCGCCCGCACCACCGCGAGAAGCGCCCCAGGAGCCACTACTACCACCACCACGCGAAGCGCCAAAGGAACCGCTGCCCTGCTTACGGTAGTCCCTAGAGCCGGAGGCCCGGTTATTATAGAAGCCACTGCTGCCACCCCTGCCGCCACGGGAAGAGCCAAAGTTAGATTCCCTGGACAATTCGGTCAAAAATGGGGGCACCTCTTGGTTGGCCTCAGATAGAATCTCTAGCAACCCCTTGACAACGTTCTTGTTGCCTCTGTTTATGAAGGCAGTGGCGAGACCGGTGTTACCGGCACGACCGGTTCTACCGATTCTGTGCACGTAGTCGTCGACGTCACCGGGCAAGTCGTAGTTGATAACGTGAGTGACGTTGGGAATGTCCAACCCTCTGGCTGCGACGGCGGTGGCGACCAAGAGATCTGCCTTACCACTCTTGAAGGCACCTAATGCTCTTTCACGTTCAGACTGGGTACGGTCACCGTGGATGGCAGTGGCTTTGAATTCTTGCATGATGAGGAAGTCGGTCAACTGGTCGGCCATTCTCTTGGTCTCGACGAAGATCAATGTCAACCCGTCGCTAGTAGCAGACAAAAGGTCTAGAAGAGCGGATTTCTTGTCCTCGTCCTCCACGTAAAGCACTCTCTGAGTAATGTTCTCAGAAGTTGATCCGACTCTACCGACGGACAAGAAGACGTAGTCACTGAGGAAATCACGTGCCAAGTGCTGGATGTCCACGGGGAAAGTGGCCGAAAACATAAGCGTCTGTCTGTCATCGACACCGGGCATATCGCAGCCCTCCACAATGTGTCTGATCTGGGGTTCGAAACCCATATCCAACATTCTGTCAGCTTCGTCAAGCACCAGGTATTTAACTTTCATCAAAGAGATTTTCCCACGTTCCAAAAGATCGTTGAGACGGCCTGGGGTGGCCACCAGCAGATCGCAACCGCGATCCAAATCTCTCATCTGGGCACCCACGTCGCTACCTCCGTAGACGACCGTGGCTCTCACCCAAGATCTGTAAGTGAATTTCCTGGCCTCGTCAAAGATTTGGGTAGCCAACTCTCTGGTGGGGGCCAACACAACAGCAGTGGGGAAAGCCTTTCTCATGTAAGAACCCTTGGCGCTCTCTGGCATCTCAGTGGGACCGGTGCCAAACGACTCCGACAAAACTGGGAACAAGAACCCACCGGTCTTACCCGAACCGGTCTGCGCACAAGCCATAAGATCCCTCTTGTTAGCCACGATCGGGATCGAGTACTTCTGCACGGGAGTGGGCTTGGTGAAATGCGCCATCTTGATGTTCTCGAGTAGCAACTCATCCAGCGGTGGGCTGGTGAACTCCGTGACTGGCTCCGGAACGTTTTCTCCTGACGCCTCCACGGGGATGTCGTCGTAGTTGTCAAAATTGATACCAGAGGACTGCACATTAGGGTCACCGACGGCACCAAAGAGCTGCAACTCTGTCTTCTCGTTCCTGGCGGCTGGGGCGTGTTTCCCATTAACCCATCTACCAGTACCTGCTGGTCTGAAACCGCCGCCAGGTCCACCACTGTTGCCACCTCTGAAGCCACCACCGCCACGGCCACGGTTGCTGTAGAATCCGCCACCGCCGCTACCGCCACCACGGCCACGTCCGAAGAAGCTCCCCTTGTTGCTATAGTTGGAGCTGTCGCCACCGTCACCACTTTCACCACCTTCACCACCTTCACCACTGTCACCACCGTCGTTGTTTCTAGGACGTCTTCCACTGCTGTTTCTCAAATGAGGAGGCACGTAGGAAGAAGCATTGTCGTCGATATTCAAATTTTCCACTTGATTAGTCAAATCAGCCATAATATGATGGGGGGGAATATATGGTTTCTTATGTGAGAAGTAAATGTAGTGAAGTGAGAATAGATGTGGGTTGCTAATATACTCTATTCCACTTTGAAAATCACGTTTCTTGTTCGGCGATGTGAAAAATTTTGTGTCACATTGTACGTCAGCCCTAGGACTCGTGACTTCCTTTAGGGCATAGCCCTAGGTTTCTCGGTTAGGTCTTTAGATCTTTTGATAGGGCTTTTTAATCATAATGCCCTAAAAAGTAAAGAGCTTCTTTAAATTAATGTTTTCGAAGTTACATTTAACTATCTTCTAATATATTGAGCCAGGCATTTATGATAGGGGAAGGCATATTACAGGCATAGAATCCTTTTAACTATTTATTATTATTACGGAGTAGATCAAAACGCAATATCATTAGCTGCCGCATCACCAGATGCAACATTCACCGTAGAAATACTCTCACAATGCACTTGTCCTTATGGTAAGCGAGGTGAAAAATTCAGTATAAAGCTTTCATTTACCGTCTAGTAGTTCCTCGCCTAGGACCGTCTTCCGGTGGCTTTCCAGGGGCCGAATAAAAATAAGCTTATATAGCAGCCACAGTTGCACAGGTCCCTGGTATTCATTCTGTGGAAGGGCAAAATTTCAACATTTTAACATTTTGGTCGTTGCGACTAAATTCTTCAGTTAATAAGGCCTTATAAATCATAGGAAATTACGAATTTTGGGTATTTTGAAACTTGAAAATTCCAACAAATTCTCAGTTGTCCTTATTTGAATCAAGCTCTAAATGACAAATCCTCAAGGAAATATATCACTGCTTAACAAATATTTTGAAAAAATCGTAAAGCGCCAAAAGCCTTGAGAATTCGCGACGTTGAATATTACCGTATCATCCTCATTATGGCATCACCATGTACGACAAAATGATTTTTTTCATCAGGATTAACAGAAACAACAGGTCGAAAGGCTGGAATAATGGAATAATGCAATGTTTAACCCATAAGACGGTCAGGATTATCAATAGCTTCCATTACCATGTCTTTGTCATCTGCGCGTCTTGCGCAGCTTGTCAAAAACTCTCGGCTTTCGCAGGTGGCTCGTACTAGCAAGCCCATGGTCCAATCTGGCCCCCGTTACCATCCAACACATCAAATCATCGAAACGAGACCTTCCACTTTGTACCGCCAAGAGTGGGGTCTAAAATCTTCCATTCCTTCCAAAGTTAAATCTCGCTATTTGATTTACAATGACCTAGATACTCTCGAGCGTGTAACTACGTTTGAGCCCAATGGAGGCACCCAATGGAACAGACTTCGGTTTCAGGAGATGGGGCTATCCCCCAAATACAATCCAGGTAAGGGAAACCCACTTTTCGAAGGTCCGAGTTCCAAGGCAGATCAATTGGCACCCCTGTCATCCTTCCTCAATGTGACCTCCGGTAGCGCTACTTCGCAGAAAACAATCCAAACCAAGTTGCCTGCTGTGAAAGCTCTGCGCAAGCAATTTAAACAGTGGTTACTTCAAAATGATCCAGAAGCCCTTAAAAATAAGCGTTTCACGCCCAAGGATTTGCACGATCTTGCAGTGAAATTTCTGGCGTTAAAGAGTACCGAAAGTAATAGTGCCTCCAGGCGCTTGAATAAATCTACCATGCAGAGTATTTTGGGAACCGGTGGTCTCAGCTATAACCTTCCGGGCAAGCTGAGAAACTCCCCCAATGGTGTGGTGAGCAAGACCATAGTTCCTGGTAGATTTTTGAACATCGACGGCAACGATCGTTTGGCTGCAATTGGTGGGTTTGTGGCCAACGCTAGCTCTTCTTCTCCAATGACGTCTCAAGTCGATTACAACATGGGTGACTTCGTCAGAGAGTTGATATTTCCTTTCGAAGTGCAACAGGCTTCTGTCGAGGACAATGGTAAAATCTTGCTAAGAGCCAAAGTGGTCAGCGGTCTAAGCCCTCGAGCTAGGCTCCAAATGTCGGGAAGAAACTACCAACAGCGTCCCTTGAAGACTGGCGGCAAATACCCTGCGATCCGTGCAGAGGACTCCACAAAGCACGCAGAGGAACTATTAAGCATCTTGACCAACTTTGACAAATGAATACATGATTAGTAACGTGTAAATAAATAACTATTCAAACTCTTTACATGAGCACTCCCTTCGTCGAGGGTACGTCGTTAGTGCCGTTGGGAGCAGTAGCCTCTCTTAAGGCAACTGCAAGTGCTTTAAATGCACTTTCACTTCTGTGATGATCGTTGAAGCCTCGCAAACAGTCCACATGAATTGTCAGTCTCGCAGCCTCGGTAAAACTCTCGAGAAAATGAGGGATCATCTCACAGGACAGGTCACCGATTTTCTCTCTTTTCAAGCCCAAGTTGATCACTGCGTAAGGCCTGTTGGACAAATCGACGACGGCACGCGATAGAGCCTCATCAAGGGGTGCAAACCCAAAACCGAATCTTTTCACACCGCGCACTTGGCCAAGAGCCTGTTTGAAAGCTTCACCAAGGGCAATACCACAGTCTTCAGTAGTGTGGTGATCATCGATATGCAAATCACCAATACACTCGACGATCAATGACCAACCGGAGTGCTTCGCGAGCGCGTGGATCATATGGTCCAAAAACCCGACGCCAGTGTGGATATCAATGACCTGGGAGCCAGTGGCCTGCGTAGCTATGCCATCTTCCTGGTCTGGCTTCTTACTCAATATCGACTCTGGAATCTTTATGTGGCCTCCATTTAGTGAGATCGCAATTTGGATCTTAGTCTCATTCGTGATCCTTTTGATAAGGGCCTTGTGCTCACCTAACATCAAGTAATGAACTTTCCTCAGAAGCTGATGCTATGTCCCCACCTAAATAACTTTTATAAATGTAGAAGATTTCAGTTTCAGAATTTCAGACTAACGAAATTTTTCAGTTCGGGATGAGATGAGTCAAGATTGACACTTCCACACTTCGATGGGTAAGAACAAGTCAGGTCCATAGTATGAGCTTCGTCAATGTGATTAGGCGAGGGTTGACCAGTGCATCTAAGATATACAAAAGGAAGGATGCGATAGGCGTCACAGTCGACCGAAATATCCCCCAGTTTACAAGGAAGAAGGCCTGGGAAAATTCAAAGGAAGACAAGGATTCTTGGTTCAAGAGGAAGTATGCGCACGTCCATGCTAGGCAGAAGCAGCAAGAGAGGCAAGACCCCTTCGGTAAGAGAGCAGCTCATGAAAAAAAGACAGAGGATGCTAAGCGGCAGATGAAGCTTGGCAGAGCTGATCATACGCAAAAGTTTGAGAAACGCAATGCGACCCAGGGTTTGAGAGCCAATCCCCTGATGGAATACGTTTACGGTACCAATAGTGTGTTGGCGGCCTTGCAAGGCGATAAAAGAGAGTATTTCTCGAGGTTATTACACTACGGTACGCTAGATTCTCACTTTTTGCAACTGGCCAAGAAACGTAATTTACAAATAGTGGAGACTGACAAGCATCGTTTAAACCTGATCACCAACTATGCCGTGCACAACAACATGGTCTTGGAGACGAAACCATTACAGCCTGTAGAAATCTCCCATCTCCAGTCGTGTAACCCAGATACGGCAACTGTGCAATTCGATGAAGTACTGTTTGAAAATGACCATAGCAGTAACGAATTGACATACAATGTCAAAGATAACAAGAAGTTTCCGCTGGGTATCTATTTGGATGAAGTGGTGGATCCACATAACATCGGTGCCATTATTAGAAGTGCCTATTTCTTAGGAGCCGACTTCGTCGTCATGTCGAGGAAAAACTGCGCGCCTTTGTCCCCTGTGGTCTCCAAGACTAGTAGCGGTGCCGTTGAGTTACTGCCGATTTTCCACGTCGACAAGCCATTGTTCTTTTTCACCAAATCGCAAGAGGGAGGGTGGACGTTCATTACCAGTAGCTTGACCGATCTCAACAGTGGAGAAAAAAAGTTTATGAGTGGTAAAGTGTTAGGTTTAAATGATCTGAACCATTTATGCGACCAAATGCCCGTCATGCTGGTCGTAGGCAATGAGGGTAACGGCGTAAGGACGAATCTGAGAATGAGAAGTGATTTCTTCGTGGAGATCCCATTTGGTAGGGATGGTACGAAGGGACCAGTGGATTCTCTTAACGTAAGTGTGGCAACGGCGTTGTTAATTGGCAATCTCCTTAAGTCTTAATGTTTGCTTGTCTCTTTCTATCTGTAAATACAATAAGTTAATAAATACACGGCGAGCCTCCGTTCCATGGCGTGCTGGAAATTAATTACACAATTACACAATCATGACCATTATCAAACGCAAATATGAAACTTTTTTTTGCCTGTCCTTGCTGTTGTTGCTTTTGATATACTTTTACAGCAATCTGTGGATCTTGGAGTCGTTCTCGACACCAGATAAATCCTCCAACTGCTCCCACCAATCAAACAAATAGCTTTCGCAGATGAGTTTGAACCACGGTGTGAATTTCAAATCTGGGTCATTGAACATCTTCCTCAGTGTCTCTGCATTGACCCATCTGTGATCCTTGACCTCGTTCAAATTGGGTTGGACCGTCAAATCTTGACCACTGTTCAATTTGTAGAAAAAGATGTAATCTATTTCATGCTCCCCCCAGGGCTCGTTGCTAGGCGCCTTGTAGTGGATTCTGTTCAAAAAATGGAACTGCCCGTGTTTTTTCGTCTCCTGTTGAGGAATACCAAGTTCGTGTTCCAATTTCCTAATTGCTGCAGTCCTAGCACCATCCAATTTAGCCTCGAGACTACCGTCAAGGCCCAGTTCGTCATCCACGCATAACGGATGCGAACAACAGGTGTTAGTCCATAGGTCTGGAAAAGTAATCTTTTCCTCGGCCCTTTGTTGTAAAAGTAATTCTCTCTTATTGTTAAACACGAAGACAGAGAAGGCACGGTGAAGCAAACCCTTGTCGATGTTTTTCATTAGATGGCATAATTTTTTAGTCCCAGCGCCGACAGCTGTGTCGTTCCAGTCCAAAACAATGCAATTCTCATTCATAAGTTTAATCTGTTCCTCATCATGACCTGAAAAAACTGTGTCTTTAATGTCTCCAGCAGAAGAAGCACTCGAGTGAGTGTTAGGTCTTTTTTGCATTGGAATTATCTCAGGAAACTCATTGAGAATATCTTGGGCATCAAGGCCCTCTACCAGCTTTGAAAATTGCTGCGTCATTGTTCCAAATTGTAATTTAATATTCCAGCAAGGCGACCAAAACACCAGGGATGACCTTAGAATAAAAACTTGGATTGGTCGGATAAAAGTGTGCATTCGTTGTACCAAAGTTTTTTATTCCTTAGTTAAAAAACGATGTTTCTCTTACGTTAATGGTGATGATAATACGTCGCGTATTGAATTAAAATTATATTTAAATAGTCTCCATCGCATGGTTAGTTGAAATAATGATAGATGCTCTTGTTGATGAAATATCTTGTCACATGAAAACCTTCTGCAAAGAAAAGGTTTTTGCAGAGGACTGCACTTTACAGTGAATTTTTTCTGATATTAGCATCTCTTCTCGTTAATATAAGTGTTGGCGGTTTCAATTTAACGATGATATTCATTTTACCGATGTAGAGTTGTGCTGTACTTTTATATTCCGTGCTTAAGCGATAGTACTTGATAAGAGAAGCAAAGCAAGAATAAAATTTACTACCCGTTGAGGGCAAGAATCTCAACACACACCACGCAAATTGGCCGCTTTACCTTGTTAGCACGTATAGTAGCTTGTCAATTTGCCGAGGAGAAAATCGCATTGCGTCTAATTTTTCTTTATATTTTATCGACAGTGTATTCATAAGAAGCATCCACTTGAGATATTCTGCCACCCACAATCGCTACTCCAATTTTGCATGGTTGAAGGCAAAAGTTCAAACTTCTCAATGACTTCATTGCAATATCTTGTTTTTAACTAATTTTCCAATAGTTTTAATATTTTAGTTATCATTATCTCACATTCAGTGAGCCGTAGACGGGCAAACTAATGACTTCCCGGACAAGAACTCAATCCCAAGCCAGCTTTGAATTTATTCTATATATTGGTTCAATGAAAAGGTAACTGGAGTGAGGTGACTACATCAGAACCAGAAATCAGAATCACAATTATTTCCTTCATTACTATCTTACATATGCAAACATGGGGAGTTGCGCTAGTTTAAAAAGGTACTTCGAGCCTTTATGAATAGGCTAATCCTTATCTTCGCTCCGTGGAGATATGCCGTTCGAAAATGGTGTATCAACACGTCTTGCCTGGCTTATCATGTCTGGTGTGACTACAAACAGGTGAAAATGTTAATACTATGTCCCAAGTGCATCCATTGGATTCTCCTATCTTATACCCAATGCACTTTATGGGCCTGAACTCTATTTCTTGTTTCATAATTCAAAGAGCAAAGAAGTGGAGCTGGAACATTTCGACAAATAGTTGGATATATAGCCGAACGATACATATCTAATACAACCAACCATGGCTAATCAATAAATTTTACGTTAATTTCATATTTTGTTGAGTTTTTACACTTCCTCCTACCAATTTTAATTGATGTTTTGTGTGTTTATCGTACTAAACAAAGACCTAAGCCCAAGATTGATCAATCCATCAAGTGTTCATTTTTTTTATGATGCAATTCTCCCCAATGCTGAATTATCCTTATTTCTCTCCATTATATAACGAAACAAAAACCAAGAGTACCCTTACATTATCTAGTACACTTGATCCATTGATTTGTACCTTATCAGCAAGTATTTACGAGTAGCGAAGTAATAAACTGTAGGTCAGGACTTTCACAGTCCTACTAAAAATTTACCAAAATTCTGGATTTTTAAATGAAAAATTAATGGTCAGGAAAAAATTTCAAATTTCACCAGTACAAACGTTGCAAAGATTTAAAAGCGAAAGCAGGCCATTCTGTGAGATTTTCCTTCATATCTGGCATCTTTTTTTTTTTTATTTGTAGCTTTATTTTCTGAGGAAAAAAAAGACAGAGCTTGAAAAAATTTCAATTTTCTTCAGGATGCCAACTCATTAGAAAGATCGATCCAGAAATAAACAGGTAACAGTGCTTGCAAATTGTACCGGTTTTGGCACCCTCGATCCATTGCCTGCATTGATTCAATTACAATTGACCTCGTATCTTCATTCGTAACAATGTCTCAAGCTAAGTTTAAAAGACCGGACGTTGCCATCAGGGACAAGAAACTCGAGACCTTCAACACCCAGTTGAAGAAAATTGACAGCGAGATCTCAGTATTGCGCAAGCAGATCGAACAGAACCAGATCTCTGACTCCACTCAGAATGAGAGGAAAAAATTGCAGGAGCAGACGAAGGAAATCATCAAGACGCAGGCGGATCTTAAGAATCGCAGAAATGCTGTGCATGAGAAAGTGAAGCAGTTGGACGGAAACATCAAGCGCAAGACTGCTGAGGTCAATGAGAAACTTGGCCGTAAGGCCAAGTACTCTACCACTGCTGAAGTGAAGCAGAGGATAAATGAGATCGAGGAGGCAATTTCCTCGGGTGATTTGACTTTGGTCGATGAAAAACGTCTTGTCAAAGAGATGCAGGCTTTGAACAAATTGAACAAGGATTTAGTGGCGGTGGAACCCATCAAGAAATCTATCGACAATGACAAGTCCCAGATTGTTGCTTTGAAAGAGGAGCTGACCAGTTTGAACCCTCGTGAAGTGTCTTCTAAGTTCGAGCAGACACAGGAGAAATTAAACTCATTACAAGCTCAGACCCAGGGCGTTTATGATAAACGCCAAGGCTTGTTCAACAAGCGTACCGCCCTTTACAAGAAGCGTGACGAGATCTACGCTCAGATTAAGAAGATCAGATCGGATTTCGATGGCGAATTCAAGGCTTACAAAAATAAGCTTGAGAAGGACCGTTTGAAACGCGAGGAGGACCAAAAATTGTCCAAATTACTCGAGGAGAAGGATGAGAAAATGGGTAAATTACAAGAGGAGTTGAGCCACGCGAAATTGCCTGCCTTTTCTGCTGAGATTGGTGCGATTGAAAATGCTCTTTTCATCTTAGATCCAACTTTTGAGAAACCAAAAAGAGATTTGTTTGAAGACGCCTCCAAGCCTGAGCCGGTCAAGAAGGTCGAAGATGCAGATTTGGTCCTCGTGAGCAAGGCGGATTTCTCTTACACTGAGCCTTCGAAATCCAAGAAGCACAAGAAGAAGCAGCATCAGCAGCAGACCAATGGCCACTCTCACGACTTCACTTTGGAGCCAACTTTGATCGCTGCTCTTGCGGAATTGGAAGTCACGGTGCCCATCTCTCAGGACCAAGTGGACACCACGGTCAATCAATTGAAGGAGAAGATGGAGTCTTACTTATCTAAGCAGGACGACCAGACTGACAAGAATATCGATGAAGTGGAAAAGCAAATCGCACAGTTGGAGTCCGATTACTCTGTTAAAGAGAAACAGGTTAAAGAAGCTCTAGAGGCCAAGAGGGCCAAGGAGAAGGAGGAGCAGAAGGAGAATGCAGAATGAACGAGTAAGTAGAAAACATTTTCAATTTTTTTTTTTGTCTTTCCTCTACATAATAAACTGCAAGTTCACGTCGATTGGGTGCGACGATGACAGCTGTGGTTTCTGTGTGTATTTGCCCATCAACTCTGATCTCATGTTGTTCAGCAGCGACAGATAGCTCTGCACTGGTTGAAGTGAGAGCACTTTAACGAACGAGTAGGACATGGCGCCCGTAGCCTGACCGGCCTCCATAGCATCTGCCGACGTCTGGTTATCCTTGGACCCCGAAAGCATGATTACATCTGCTGGGGAGAACTTCATTTGGATAATTTGCTGGCGATTACTATTTCCGCCCACTCTATTCTTGACGGACGTTGCTATAGACCCCAGGGACCCCAACATGGCCCCCGTGTTGCCCGTGGCATAGTCCATGACAACTTGCAACCCGTCCTGCCCCACATCCTTCCAGATGTTGGGCTCCTTGATTACACCCTTGGTGGAATAAGTGTAGGGTAGGTCTAGAACAGTACCAGAATGACATGAGTCGAACAGAGCCGTCAAACGCACACCGGGCAGCAATGGTCTGACCATTATATCGTGCATATCGTCGTCCACAATGAAACCTGCCGTTTGGAAATCGACTGGATAAATCACGTCATCCATGCCGTCCACTTCGTCACCATCCAGGTCCTTGGTCTGTCCACCATGTCCCGAATAGTGGATAAATAACGAGTCGTTGGGCTGCGCACCGTTTACAAGCCATTGCATCGCCCTCAACATGTTGTTCCTGGTAGGAACACGCACCATATCCGACTGGTCGTCTGTCAACATTACGATGTCGTCTTGATGGTACCCATACATTGATGTGAGGAAATTGAAGATGTTATGAGCATCGTTAATGCATCCCCGCAGCTGGTTCTGAGTTCCGATATAGTTAATCCCAATTATCAATGCCTTCCGCCTACCATTACACATGGAGTATTGAAACCCATTGCTTGTGCCCTGAATGCTCTGCATTTGGGATGGTGGGGGTGGCAAGTCTGCCGGTGGCCTGTCGTATCGCTGGGGCCCATCTACTAACCCATCACCATCTTTATATCCACCTGCCGGTGGTGGGACTGCGGGTCTCGAATAAGACGCACCTCCAGCGCCCGGTGGAGGGCAAGATGGCCTCTGGTAACTACCTTCTGCTCCTGGTGGCGGCTGTGCGGGTCTGTGATATCTACTTCCAGCACCCGGTGGAGGTGCCGCAGGCCTCGTATATCTTTCTTGGGAGTTGCCTGAATACATATTAACCTTGTTAATCAGTTATAACTTCGATTCTTGTTTCTGTGCCCCAAACTAGCTTTCTTGATGATTTATTCGAGGAATTCTTGTTTTCCCAATGTTAAAAACCTTGCAATTTGGCTAAACAAGATCAGATAGCAGAAAAGCCAAGGGAAAGAAGACCCACAGCATCGAATTATCAGGTTCCAAGGACCTGGGTTCAGTGGTACTGTTTCGCAATTGTTGGGAAGTCTGTTTTGGCCTCCGTGGGTTATCGTGAGCTTTGTTTATGTTATTCTCAAAGGGATAATACAGCAATAAAAGGTCGAACATTTCCAAAATATCCAGGGATTTGCTGTTTGGTGTCGCTGTGTAATAAATTGGTCAAGATAATTGGTTGCAAATAGTGCATATATCGGTTGATTGACGTACCCAATGCCAGATCCGCTAGACAACTTCTATAGGCAGTTCCAGCTGTTTGTGCAAAACAACCCCAATGTAATATCTGCCGCGAGGGCGGCTTCACAGATTCCTGAGTCTGCTAAGGCGGTCATTGTGCTCTCTCCGTATTCTTTGGAGCATGGTTTTGGCAGAGATTGGGTCAGTAAGTCTTATCGCAAGACTATTGTCGAGAGGCCCGAACGATTGTTGGCCAGTTCGCTGGGCCTCTCAGCCGCGATTACGATGTATCCGGCTCTCTACACTCTGAAATCGAGTGACAGACGTAGGTCATCGCTTCTCTCACCGCATGTGCTCAAGGTGCACGGTCGAGATTGGCCACCAGAGCTACTAAGGCTTTGCAAGGATGCTGATGCGAAACTTGCTGGGCGGGAAATCGAAGTGCCCGATTCGTGGAATGCTGGTGATATCTACTTGACTTCCAAGACAGTTGAGGCGCTTCAGGGCTCAATCGGGGCCCTGGAGATCGCAGTGGATTCTCTCTTCGAGGGACCGTCTGCAGAACATGTGAGCAACAGGGCATTTGTAGCGCTAAGGCCTCCGGGACACCATTGCCATGTGGGCACACCCTCGGGATTTTGTCTTCTGAACAATGCACACGTTGCCATCGAGTACGCCAAGGATCACTATGATGTAACCCATGCAGCGGTGCTGGATTTTGATTTGCATCATGGGGATGGTACGCAAGACATTTGCTGGAAAAGAGCAGGTTTTAGGCCAGACGAACAAGAGGAAGATTCTCCAGGTTACGATGAGTTTGGTAAGAAATTTGCAGAATTTCCGCGTGTAGGTTATTTCTCCATGCATGACATCAATTCATTCCCCACTGAGAGTGGGTATGCCACGAAAGAGAATGTGAAGAATGCCTCGACTTGCATAATGAATGCTCACGACTTGAACATTTGGAATATTCACTTGTCGCCGTGGGAGACTGAGGAGGATTTCCAGCGCTTATACCACACCAAGTACAGGACACTATTTATGAAAGCTGATGAATTCTTCAGGCAAGGCAAATTGGAGATGAGCGCTCTCAAGAAAACTTTCAAAGGTATGGTTGTGATTAGTGCCGGCTTCGACGCAAGCGAATTCGAGCAGACAAGCATGCAGAGACATGGCGTAAACGTGCCGACGAGTTTTTATACCACTTTCACTAAAGATGCTCTAAAGTTAGCGCAGGTGCATTGTAATGGCAAAGTGTTATCTGTGCTGGAGGGTGGGTATTCTGACAGAGCGCTAGCGTCAGGAGTGTTCGCCCATTTGATAGGTTTGCAAAACCAGAATTGGATAAAAGAATGGGGGTCGGAGCATGTAGTTAAAGAGATCGTACGTGGTTGTAAACCCAATTGGAAGCCCTACAAGACAAAGAAGGCCCGGGATGTGATTAGAATCTGGGCAGAGGAAGTGATAAAATTGGGCAGGTCTATGATTCCGGAGTTTCAACACTTGTTTGAAGAGACTCAATCGACCACGAAACAGGCAGTCAGCTCTCACCGCTTCACCAGATCACAACTCAGAGCTCGGGAACCAACAAAAGAGGCTATTAGGGAATTTGTTAGGGAGCCTATGAAGGAGGCCGTGAAGGAAGCTGAGAGGGAACCTGTAAATCCTCCTGTTAAGGAGTTTCCACGCAGACGCATCGAGGGCATTGGCACTCATGAGCCAGTTCCCTTCGTTCAGGAGGAATTGCCTAGCGAGGAAGAGAACGAAGACGAGGACTACGTGTACGACGAAGAGCTCAATAAGACTTTCAACCGTACTGTCGAGGACATTACCATCGACGACATCTCTAGGCACCTAGAGACGCTCGAGATCATCGAAACCCAGCAGGAGCATGCCCCAGCCAAGCAAACACTGCACCGGGGCAAGTACAGGATACCTTCGAAGACAACTACGCAGCATTTGCGCTCTTCAAGACCGGTAAAACCTTCGAACCCAGACGACAGCGACATCTCGATGGTTTCGCAAGTTTCGACAAGAAAACACACCACTCGCAGTGGCAACCAGTGGTGATGCGACTGCATTTTCCCGGCCAAACTTTTTAATAAGCTCATAGGGGGAGTGTATTGTTGAAGCGCCAAAACTCGCTATGTACTTTTAAGTAGCACAAAGTTATGCGCCATGGAGTGCTAAGATTCAGCAGTAGATACAAGGCGAAGGGGCCACGAGACAGATTCTAAACGGTGCTCTTAACTCATTTTTTCACTAGATTTAATAGTGGAATGAGTAGGGAAAAATTCAACGCGGTCGGAGCGTAATTTTGACTTCTTTATGAACTTCGACAAAGTAATACCATACAAAACAATCATAAAGTCCTTTCTGAATTGATTTAGCGGACTGTTTGCGAGTAGAGAACGTCCTCAGTCCTCTTCTGTTCAGAATGATTAGAATCAAGTTGACGAGTTTTGACCGCAGTATATGCCGTAGGCTCATCTCTACCACTAGAACTAACCCAACGACATCCACAAAGCCCAAGAGGAGAAGAGTTACTGTCTTCACGGATACTCTGAACAAAGGCCCATCTTTTGAAGATTTCCTGTCAGGACGTGCAGCTGAAGTTTCGCTCGATCCGTTGGAAAGAGCTAGAACTAACGCTGAGGAATCCCAAAGGTTACCCAAGTGGCTGAAGACGCCTATTCCCAAAGGTACGAATTTTCATAAGTTGAAAGAGGATGTTAGAGATCTCAAGCTAAGCACTGTTTGTGAGGAGGCAAGATGTCCCAACATCGGCGAGTGCTGGGGTGGCGGCGACAAGAGTAAGGCCACCGCTACCATCATGCTGCTGGGCGATACTTGTACCCGTGGTTGTAGATTTTGCTCAGTCAAGACCAACAGAAAGCCAAGCCAACCCGACGCTATGGAACCAGAAAACACGGCAGAAGCGATCTCCCGTTGGGGACTGGGTTACGTCGTTTTGACTACTGTAGATAGAGACGATTTAGTTGATGGCGGTTCGCACCATTTGGCGGAAACCGTGAGACGGATTAAGGCCAAAGCCCCCAATACGCTGGTAGAAACTTTGTCGGGTGATTTCAGAGGTGATTTCACTGCGGTGGACATCATGGCACGTAGTGGACTCGACGTGTATGCACACAACTTGGAAACCGTCGAGAATCTGACCCCTCACGTCAGAGACAGAAGAGCCACTTACAGACAGTCCCTAAGTGTCCTCAAGAGAGCCAAACAGACTGTGCCTACTTTGCTTACAAAGACTTCGTTGATGCTGGGACTGGGGGAGACGGACGAAGAGGTTCTACAGACATTGAAAGACCTGCGTGAAATCGGTTGCGATGTGGTAACTTTTGGCCAATATATGAGACCTACAAAGAGACATATGAAAGTCGTTGAATATGTCACTCCGGAAAAATTCGAATTTTGGAAAGGAAAGGCCTTGGAACTGGGGTTCCAGTACTGCGCATCTGGTCCTTTGGTTAGATCTTCCTATAAAGCAGGTGAAGCATTTATTGAAAATTTGCTTAGGAAAAGGGAACCAGGTCAAAAAGCCAAGTTTGTATAGTGAAAGATCAAGATCAAGATCACGCAGCTGTTCATATACATAGAATATATTTATCAATGGAAGAAAATAAAGTTTCAAGGTAGTACAATGAAGTAGCTACTGCTGCGGATCGGAATAGTACATAAAAATCTCATAATGACGGAAGTCATACCCCAGGTATGTGAAGGTCTATCTTTTCCCTCTTTTGTTGATCCGCCGGCTGCCCCTCTTGGAAGATACAGTTAAAATCGATAATAAACGGTTGCAGAATTGTCACGGGGATGTTTAGCGTTGGGGAAAAAACAATGCACAAGTTACGCAGGTTCATCTTGTTGGAACGATTATTCTCGTTGATCCTTACCAAAAGTTCGAAAAGCACATACATTAACGAAACGTTGGGATGTGGTACAATGTCTGCTTTTATCAATTTTCTGAACTCGAGGGCTATCTGTGCAGGATTCTCATGGTTCTCCTCGACCACTTGCTTAAACATCGGGTACTGCTCATCTCCAAAGATCATGTGAGGCAGTTTGCGTAAATATAGCTTCAAAAGGCCACTAATGGTGTTGACATCAATGTAAATACCCAGCATCTTCGAACTGGAACTGCCGTCTGCTACATTCTCGTTGTATTTGCAAAGATCAATATCATATTCTCGGTCAAATTGCTCTTGCAAAGACTTTATAAGGGCGCTTGATCCACTTAACCGGAAAATACCTTCTTCGTGAATACCGCGATTCTTGTACAAATATTCAAGGCATCGGTACACGACGCTAGGTATCTCGTACTTGCCCTGATAGTTATGAGAACTCAATCGCACACACTTTTCTAAAGGGCTCCCAAATACGGTGGCCACCGTAGGTTCCGTCAGGTGCATGCTCTCCAGGGATTTCGCAATCGAGTTATCCGAATACTTGAGCTCAGAGTCCTGGGAGGCTACTGTTTCGGTATCATCTGCAACCATGCTGAAGGCATTGGAGGCCAGCTTTTTGAAGGGGAAAAAACTTCTCATTTTCAGTCTTCTGTTTTCTTTATCGTCATCGCCTGGGTCACTTACTACACGAGGTGAAGAAGTTATGCTCTCAGCATTGCTAGCGACCGTTCCAGGTTCAGTCAAGTCAGTCACATATATCTGGTCAACAGATGAATCGGACTTAGTAACTGACGAAGATGCCCCATCTTCCACCACAGACATTGTGGCAGCGGCTGTGGTGGTAGCGGTTGAGTTAGAAGATGCCGAGGGTGCCGGTACAGGGCTCGTAACAAACTCACTAACAGAGGTCACCCATAATTCTCTTTCCTTGGAGGTTTCTGCACATAAGTAGTATTTAGTGGTACTTGATAAACCACTTTTCCTATGTTCATTGACGAGAAATCCGTTTCTGGTGCCATATCGGTCTTCCGGAAGGTTAGGAAGAAGTTCAATATTCGATTGTTTTAAATTAATGCCTTCTGCTAATTGTCCCTTATCAAATAGCTGTAAAACCTCGCCGCGAAGCACACCGTAACGAACTCTCCAGTTGTTACCATTGCCCAGTGTTTTTGTCCTTCTCATCAATAGGGATCCTTCCCTGGAGGTATCTCCCACCATGGTTGGATTCATGACGGTGTCCGTACTCATAAATTGTGCAACTCTCAAGTTTAATACTGGTGCAAGTTCAAGGATTTTGAACAAAGCAGCAAAATAATTATTCAATTTTTCACGTCTACTGTCCACTCTAGTTGGGACCAATGCATCAAAAGTTTGTCTATCGGGCAATGGCAGTAAAGTTGAAGAGGGGAGTCGCTGTCTCAAATACGCATCCAAATCGTACAGCTTTTTTACAGTCTTGGCAAACTTGAAAATATCCTTATTAGAGTTACGATCAATAACAGTGAACAAAATCTGAGGTTGCTCAGACATTTCAGTTTCGAAAAATAGTGTGCTTGACACTTCCATTCTTATTGTGTCAAATTCATCCGGCTGAACGAAAAGCGGTATATCGGGTAATATACTTGGTACGGAAGACGCAACTGTACTTACACTTGCTGCATGCGGTCTTCTCACCCTTGAACCAGCATCTGCATGTGATGCCGTTGAAGTAGCTGTTGTAGAGGATTTGATTGATAGACACTCCGTAGAAACAGTCTTTGGCGCTGCTTGATCGGCCACATTGTCACGGCTTCGGGAATTGGCAAAAGACATGCTCAACGGTGATTTCACTTGGTGAAGGTCTCTATTTTGCATGTGATTTTGATCCTTCCGGTTTAACATTATGGGAGAGCCCAACTGTGCCGCTGCATGCTGATTGGGCGCTTCTATCACCTGGGGAAATGGCACTGGTGGGGGCGCATGCTGTGGCATATGGTTCTTTGCGATATCTGAGCTAGACCTTTCCATCATTGTATCATCAGCAATGTGCGTATCAATAGATTCTGATTCGTCTTTGAAAGTGTCATCCAAATACTCTGAAAAATTATTCAGATTCTGCTTTGATGCTGGTGAAAACTCATTGACCTTTTCATGCAAAACCAAATCCGCAGATTTAGAGAACGGTTTCTTGACTAAGCCAAATTCTTCCTCCATCTCTGTTGGTGGTGATGGCAACCTCTCTGAGCTTGTTGTCAAATTAATGCTAGTTTCCTCCCCAGGACAGGACCCCATTGGTGAATGCAGCTGGTTATTAATAATGGTGGCAGCCCTGTTGGCGCTTTGTGGAGAGCGAATCCTGTGTTCCACAAGGGGCCGACGCGGGCTACTGGGATGCGAGACTGTAATCCTAGAGCTAGTATATGTAGCCGACGGGGCTGGATTGCTACCGACTAGTCCAGGTCCACCTATATTGGGAAGTAGGGGAGTTTTTCCAACCCGCGGAAGTCCTTCTTGCCGGTCAAACTGCTCGGCACTTTCGCCAGTCACATCGATTTGAGGAGTTTCACCATACGGAGGAGAATTAAAGAGGAGATGCAGGTTTTTTGCATTTCTATTTCTATCTGCAGACCTCGGCGGCAACGTGGGTTCCTTATTGTTTTCTTCGTCATGCTTCTCAATTATCTGGCTCAAATTCGTGCCGGAATGTATCGGTCTCCCCGTCCTAAGCGCATGTATCATCTTGTTTAAAGCTTCCACTTCGGACTCGAGTTCCTTGTTCTGCAATTTTAGCTTCACATTTTCCTTGAACAAGTAGTCATATGTGGGACTGCTGGCCTCGCTTCCAGTTCTTCCTTCAATGTGTTCTATGGCCTTTTCCTTCTGGGACCTGTGGTCGTTATATTGAGCCAAAAGCTCTAACGTATTTCCACTATTTTTCCTCTGTTCCATTACGTCCTTGTGTTATATGGCCTTGTCGATGAGCAAAGAGCCCTTCTTCGTTCAGAAACTTCAACCACGCAACCAACTATCCAAATAATTCTATCAACTTGAATCTAACGAACCAAATATCAACACAAACAACTCAACCACCTTGTCGCACACTCAAAAACCAGAATTCAGCTCCAGACACGCCCTCTTTTACTACTCAATGGCTCTTTCAGTAGTCTTCTTTGTTGTAAGTTTAGGAGTAAAAACATGGGGCGCTACTGGTTTTCGTGAACTTTTAGAAATGTCACCACATGCAGATGCACGCCCCAACGCAGAAGAGCTTCAAGAGGAGAGCGGAGCTTTCTCATAGTACGTCAGCGCTGGGGTATACTTTTGAAGTATGAAATGCTAGATATATATGGGTATCTACCCGTTTGGCGGCGAAACGTGGCTCTCGAGTAGATTGATTAGTTTCTGCTTCTCCCTACGCTCTGCAGTGAGTTGGGCCTTCAGTTGATCAACTTCTTGTGTGAGGCCTTCATTTTGTAGCGATAGCTTGTCTAGTTTACTCTGGAACTTGTTCTCGTAGCCTTTTTTAAGCAGTTTGACTTTGTGTTCGTGTTTCGAGGAGTACTGGATGTAGAGATCTTCTGCCAGCAGTTTAAGGGACTTGTTGGACTCCAGTTCTTTGCTATGGTATTTTTGCTTCCATGTGTCGACTTCCTTTTTCAATTCAGTGAGATCTGGTAGGTTTGGCTGAGATCCCTGTAGGTCTTTGTTCTCGCTCTCCAGGCTCTCGTTCTTACGGGTTAGCTGAGAGATGAGCTCCGAGTCCTTTCTCAGAGTGTTTTGCAAAGAGCTCAGGTTGTCATGCAGTTGTTCCAGTTCTGCCAAGTGTTCTGCTTCAATGTTGCTATTTTTCAAGTGAACGCTTTCCAACTCGAGTGCAATCTTTTCATAATTACTACAATGCTCGTCACATTTGCGACGCCAATCGTTGACCTGCTCCTCTAATTGTGCTATGGATGTCTCCAAATGTAGCTTCAGCTCTTTGTGTTCTTCAAGATCAGAGTACAACTCTTTGACTTCGGCTTTGCGTATTTCTACATCGTCGTTTGCAGTTTCGTAATTCTTTTGCCAATTTTGACATTCTAAAGTCTTAACTTTCAATTCCTGCTTTAATGTGTCCTCATTTTGTTGATGGGTAGCGACCTGTCCTTCAACTGTTTCAAGTTCTCTTTCAAGGGTCAGTATTTTTGACTGCAAATGCTCCTTCTCCCTTATCGATTCTTTTTGTAAGACAACTAAGTCTTCTTTTGCTCGCGCCAAAACTTCGACTTGCCTTATCTTTTCGTCCGTGCTGCCCTGTTGAGCGGCTAAAGTTTCTTCTAGTTGACTTTTCAGCATGTCGACTTCCTCCTGCTTGGATTCCAATTCTTGACCTAAAGATTTAACTCTTTCCTTAGTAGTATCCTTGACTTCTATCAGTGCCCTTTTATCCTCCTCTAGTTCCTTTACTTGTCCTAGTGCTTCTTCGTAGTCTAATCCTAAAATTTCAAGCCTTTTGCTAGAGGCAGTTGCCTCGGACTTCAGCTTCGAATGGATTTCTTCCAATTCACTCATACTTTTCTGATACTTTTCTGTCTCCATGGTAGCCGCCTCGTACTTATTCTTCAGAATTGACTGGTTTTGGCTCAACATCTTTACTTCGTCTTTTGTTTCATCTAGCCTACGCTTCAAAATATGCATCCTCTCCTGCAATGTTTCACACTCTTGGATTACACTGGCCGTTTCCTCTGCCTTTCTGTCTAATTTGGCTTCATAATTGTGCTTCAACGTTCCAATTTCTCTCCTGTACTTGCCAACTGCAGAATCGCAGCTATTAATCACTTCATTGATGCTTCTGTTCAGAACTTGGATTTGGTCTACAAGCTCCTCATTTCTTCTGGAGATGATTTGGAAAATTTCACGATCTGAATTATGGTCTAGAGACTTGCCCCCCGCATGGTTCTCCTTGTAGACTGGTGTCAATCTGTGCAAGTCTAGTATGTTGTCACTCCTTTCATGACTATTTGGAGTGTCCACAATACTATCTCGGTCCTCTTTTGACTCTTTTATGGCTTCTTCAAGTTCAAACGTATCTTGATTCGGTTCCCTTTGAGGGCTGCTCTTACTCTCAATCATTTCGATAGTTTCAAGTCCGTGATTTGGTTGCGACAAATTGGGTGCCAATGCCAATTCTAATTTCAACCTTTTGGGTTCTGGCCCTCGACACTCCTCCATTTCTTCCATCTTCGCTGGCGAGCTCAATTCAATCTTGATGGGTGAATGGTTCATTTTCACCAAACTGTTGCCTTCTTCAAAGAGCTTGTTCACGTCTATCTTATCCAGAGTAGAGTTACCATCTCGCGGCAGCGGTGAGCTGTTCCTTGGCGCTAATCTTTTCTTACTTGACAACCCATGCGCATGCCCTTTCAAATGGTTCCCCACGCCCTCAACAGATCTGGGTTCAAGTTGGGATTCAGCAGACTTTCCACCAGGAGTCGTGGGCACAGACTTCATGTGCGGCAACAAGAATCCTTTTGCAGTTACGCCGGCTAATCTCTTTAAATTCGTCTCGATTCGATGTTTGATTTAGTTCGCGTGGATCTTATCGTGATTCGCGTTGCCACAAGCCATACAAAGGAATGGAAAGATTGGCGGGTCCAGAAGGGGTTAGGAATTAGTGACAATCGGCATAGCACGTCTGCTACTGTGGTTTGCATCTTCGCTTATTGTTGAATGGGATTAGACGATGTTGATGCTCATTAAAATCTGCATTCGCCAATTGCCAAAAACTACTTTTAAGATTTTACCGTGGTAATATACATACTTGCTTATTAAAAAAGGCACGCATTACCGCTATTATTCTTCAAGATTTTACAAAGAAGGCTAATAAGTTTATATTGCGTGGGGATGCAACTTATATATAATCCTCTAAGTTTCAAAGGTGATCAGTAGTTCAATATTTTTGAAGGGAATAATACTATTAAGAATCCAATTGAAATTTCGTTGGAGAAATGAATCTGGTCATTTTTTTTTGTTTCTTGCTGTAAAATGTTACAATACGTGCTCGTGGAGGGAAGGAAAATGAGAAATCGTTGCGAAACAAATTGTCAGATTTACAAAAGAAACTTTAAGTTTTAGCCCTCAATAAGCTTTGACAATATTCATCTTTAATATTACTGCCGAGAACTGGCCTCCATGCCCATCAGGGATATAATTAAAAATTTATCTTTGAAATAATTTTCAAAATACCTTTTTTTTGAAGTTATAGCCAAAGTTGAGCGTACAAATAACATGTCAACGTTTGTTCTTTTGAGAAAAAAATTCTAAAAATCTCTCCAATACTCTTTATTGGGAACATAACTTAATGAACCTCATCGTTAAAGCTATTCGGGAGCAAGCTAAAGTTTAATAAAACAAAAAAATCCCTGTTGTGTTTACAGGCACGGCTATGTTTCCATATTTTTTGTGAAATAATTCTGCACAAACTAAGAGATATATCTTAAATCCCTCCACGATTCTTTAAGAACTCTAGAATAGCTTTTTCTACCGCCGTTTCCACCTGCTATTCTCGAAGCCTCTTAAGATTACCCGCACATACAGTTACCCTGTTTTTTATAAGTATGAATTCTCTCTCGCAGCAAGTCCACTTGAACAACATTACAAACCGTTGGGCCATGCCATGTGCCATTTGGATAGATAAGTATCGAGGCTTTAAAAGGCTTCTGCTGTACTAATTGTAGCGGTATGTCGAACCCTGAGGCGAGCAGAGTGTATGAACTTATTGTGGATTCCGTGGTAAACGAAGTGAGGGAAGATTTTGAAAATGCAGGCATTGATGAACAGACTTTGCAAGATTTGAAAAGAGTTTGGCAGATTAAATTGTCAGAAACCCAAGTGACCAAATTCAGCTGGGATCCACAGGATACGGAATATGTGGGGCAGTCACTGGGGGGCACCGTGGAGGAGGAGAGTAATATTAAGAACGGTGTACCTTCCGAATATACTCTGAGTACGGATTCACAAGGTCTAGTGCTACCTGGTTTCTCCAATGAGAGTGGTGGCAAAGTAGATCAGTTGAACGTCGAACCTGAACGAGAGTTATCCGAATCCCCAGATGGTAAGGAGGAAACTGGTACAGATCCCAAGGGGAAAGAAATAGAACTTACATTATCATACCCAGATGGTAATACCCCGGAGATTCTCAAGATGCAGGAAAAGAAGGCCAAACGAAGTGCCCTGCTGGATACCGATGAAGTTGGATCCGAATTGGACGATTCAGACGACGATTATTTGATTTCTGAAGGTGAAGAAGATGGACCAGATGAGAATTTAATGCTTTGCCTGTATGACAAGGTGACGAGAACAAAGGCAAGGTGGAAGTGCAGTTTAAAGGATGGTATAGTGACAGTAAATCGTAAGGATTACACTTTCCAAAAGTCCCAAGTTGAAGCTGAATGGGTATAATATTTCCAAAAAAAAAAGAAAAAATTATATAAGTATGATTAGGTTAACATGCTCTGCATGTGTTTGTAATAGTTAAGCATCGATACATAAGTGCGGTGGAATCACGAGAAGTAACACGTTAATTCGTCTGTTTACTTCTTTTAGCTTTTTTATTTCTTAGTTCACCGGGAAGATACCTCCTTCGCCCTTGATCAAGACACTTTCGATGTTCTGTAAAGTGACCACAGTTTGGCTAGTCATCAGACTGGCCACTGTGCTCCCAATGTGTGGGAGCGCCGTGACATCGAATCTCATGAGCAAATCTTGCCTCACTTGGGTCGTTTCATCTTTAAAAACGTCCAAGCCGCAACTGGTCACTTTACCGGAATTTAAGGCTTTCAAAAGAGCGTCCTCATCCACACAAGACCCCCGCCCAACGTTTACGATCCTCACACCGTCCTTACACATGCTCAAAACTTCCTCGTTGATCAAGTTGTCAGTATGGGGTCCGCCGGGCAACGATAAGATGACTACGTCAATGTCTCGCCACGTCTGGGCATCGTCCAAGTCGGGGCAAAATTCTGCATCATAACCCAACAGTTCCCTAAGTACGGGGCCCGACCTCTTGGAATATTTGACCCGCATGTCGAATCCCAACTTCAACCGCTTGCCTATAGCCTGGCCAATGCTACCAAACCCAAGAATTAATGCACATTTACCAGAAGGTGTGTCCACCATTTTGCCCGCGACCGTGAAATCTTGTGAAAGGTTTATCCCTTTTGAATAATCGGCCACGGCAGGGAATTTGAATCGAGTCTTGATGACCTCGTTGCTGTCTTGCCGCGATTCGCAGGACTCCCACCACTCGCTTTTCTCACCGCCCAAATACTTCCTAACGTCAGGGACTCTACCATTGACGACGAAGCGGAAACAATGTTCCCAAAAAGAAGTCATACGGAAGCAACTCAAAACAAGATGGACCGCCAAATCTGCCACGCTAAAACTTGCATTGGGACCAATATTGCACAAAACAATGCCTTTCTCTTCACGCAAGCGGCGCCCGTCGATGAAATCGCACCCGACCCAGGGAACCACCATTACCTTTAAGGTTTTTGGATAGTAATCCCAAAACTTGGTAGGTCCGCCCAGGTACGTGAAGAGCTCCTCGGTGATCCAAAACCCTTCAATGTCAGAAGTTTGCAGAAACTTCTCAAATGCTGGAGCATCGGTTATCTTGTACTCGACAAACTCCACATGTTGCGACAATTGCTTCCACTCTGGTATATGGTCAGCTATGTCCCACTGATGCTTGTAAGGTACTAATACTTTGGGTTTACTGGACATGAAAAATTTCCCGAGATTCGTATTTCTTCGCCTTAGCAGAGTGGGGTTTTCATCGGTACCTGGATGACTCTGCATTAAATCATTTGCTGTTTAAAATGAAAAAAAAAAAAAATAAAAATTGAAATTGAAACGTTGGAAAAAATGAAAAAGTCAATAACCCCTAAGGTTGAAGTGTTGCAGCCGCGATTTACTAATACCGTTACTGGCCCGAGAGTTCTCTTGTTGCATTGATCCACATTTTGATGAGACCTGTGACACCTGAACCCAGCGACAGCACGCTGTAAGTGGATGCCGGTGCGGGGATGTGGAATATATCTGAGCAATTGGCAGCACAGTCAAAGGACAACCTTGCAATGTCGATGTAGGTGACCAGCTTCTGGTGATACAGCTCTGCCAATTGTCTTTTTGTTTCCCTTCCTTTGTCCAAATTGTCTTTGTTCTTGTTCAGATCTTGCAACAACTGCTGGCGCACAATGGAATCAGGTCGGGGACCTTGGCTCTGTAAGTTGGCCGAAAGCTGCACCACATGGTTGCTGACGCGCTGATGGACTTCCAAGTTGCTGATCTGGGATCTAATGCCTTGCAATTTCAACCAATTGTTCTTAAGCCCGAGCACAATGTAGATCTGCCATGCATAGCACTCGTGCTTGACCACTGTGTCGTAAAACGAAGGGTTTCGCCACACTTTCAACCGGTAAAGCGTGTCCAATTCGTCAAAAATACCGTAGTAGAGGTCTACCACTTGGCCCAACGATTCCTCGTTCTTCCATATCTTGGTGGCTCGAGAGGGATCCACCAAAGTCGCACGCAGTTTGCCCAGCAACTTCGACAGGGTAAACGGCGTATAACCAAACCTTAGAATATAGCGATAGGTGCTTAAAAGCGAAGAGGCGTATACGGCTTTGGCATCGAACTTGGGGATTAGAGAAGCCAAGCGAGCCAATACACTATGTGGGTATCTTGAGGTGATCCTCCTGATCACATCAAGAGTGTATTTGGCCACTTTGGCAAGCTTATCTGTACCTGCAACGGTTCCGATCAAATATTCCAAGATTTCCAGATTGCGAACCACACGTCTCGGAGCTGGAGATGGGGATTCTACCGGAAGTTCCTTCTCTCCAACCAGGACTTCCTTTTCTTCCATGATTATCGGTTGCGACATCTTCTATAATTAAGCACAGTTGGGATGCTGGGGGGAGTTTGAAGCTCTTTGTTTCTTTTTAGTGTTTAATTCAAGAACAGCATTGTTTGATGCTCATGGCCTTGACGGATGAAATCATGCGGTGATGCTTTTCACGTTTGAAGTTTAATAAAAAAATAGCGCCGCTTGGTTTCGATCCAAGGACATCAGGGTTATGAGCCCTGCGCGCTTCCACTGCGCCACGGCGCTATAGAAACTTGTTGAAACAAAACAGCGTTCTAGCTGTATATAGTTGCACAGAAAAAAGACTGCAAAAAGTTTTCACGACTTAACAATGCGCAGACTGTCTGTTCCTACATGTAGTCTATGTAGACATTCGGCCTCTTGAGCACTGTAGAACAAGCAGCCCTGATGACACGCCTTTGAGAAACTACACACCCCCTGACTGACCCCTTGACCCACTGACCCACTGACCCACTGACCCACTGACCCTCTGACCCTCTGACCCTCTGACCCTTTTTTGTCCCTCGCTTTCCCCTTCGCTTAAAAGGAACCGCCAGCGGCTTGTAACCGAGAAAAGGCCCGCGCATTTCCGCTCATTCACGTTTTAAACGACCGCACCCTATACGATGACGCAAATCCGGGGACCCCAGGTTTTTCCATTCCCCGTTCCTCAGGGGACTTCACAACCTCGAAGTGATGCACTTTCCTACAACTCGATCCAATTTTTGGCTAACTGTCTTCTAAAACTCGACTTCGAGCTAAGTCTCGAGCCCCGTAGCGCACAGGGCAGCTTTTGACAAACTCAAACAATCTCGCACTATTAACTCACTCTTGATCAGCTCCAATGCCGTTCGGAGGGCTGGGTGTTTGATCTGACCACTAAGTGCAAGCTACAGAGACCCGATAGTGAGTTTGTAGCGGTATATAAAGTCTTGTAACGTCCTCGACACAGTCAATTACAGATCCCGGTCATCGACTGCACACACCGCTACCTCAAGATGGAGAGCCCACACTACAATTATTACCCACAACGCAAACTTTCTCTAGTTCTTGCACCTTTCTCCGGTGGCCAGGGCAAGCTGGGCGTCGAGGAGGGCCCGGAGTACATGCTTCGCCACGGCCTCGTGCACGAGATAGAGGAACTCGGATGGAACGTGACCACGCACAAACCGCTGGAATCGCTCCCGGAGCTAAAGGGCGACCAGATCGGCCACGTCAAGAACCCCAACCTCGTCGGTGAGGCCACCGAACGCATCTACAGGACAAACCTCGAGGCGCTGAACGCCGGGAGGTTGCCTGTCACGCTCGGCGGAGACCACAGCATCGCCATGGGCACCGTCTCTGCGGTGCTGGAGAAGCACCCCAATGCAGGCGTCATCTGGGTAGACGCACACGCGGACATCAACACTTTGCAAGGAACCGAATCCGGAAACCTGCACGGTTGCCCTGTCTCATTTCTCATGGGACTCAACAACGAGACCCCAGGGAAGCTCTCTTGGGTCCCCACCAAACTGCTACCCAGCAAGATCGTCTACATCGGCCTGAGAGATTTGGATGCACCAGAGAAACGCATCCTCAAGGATCACAGCATCAAGGCCTTCTCCATGTACCATGTGGACCGCTACGGGATCAACAAAGTGA
Organism: Zygosaccharomyces kombuchaensis; assembly: GCA_003705955.2. Lineage (NCBI taxonomy): Eukaryota > Fungi > Ascomycota > Saccharomycetes > Saccharomycetales > Saccharomycetaceae > Zygosaccharomyces > Zygosaccharomyces kombuchaensis. The sequence continues at coordinate 55,564 of PPJZ02000039.1, forward strand.
TCGAGATGGCGTTGGAACATCTGGGCGAAGGTCCCATCATGTGTTCGTATGACGTAGATGCCATCGACCCACAATACGTTCCTGCAACGGGTACCCCTGTGAGAGGCGGTCTCACTTTGCGTGAGGCGTTGTTCCTGCCCGAGAGGCTGGCCGAGACCGGCAGACTAGTGGCCTTGGACGTCGTGGAGGTGAACCCAAAGCTGGCTACGTCAGACGTGCATGTGGTGGATACGATCGAAGCCGGTTGTGCCATTGCTCGCTGCGCCCTTGGTGAAACATTGCTCTAGCCATGCGGCTATACCTGTATGTGTCCCAGCCGCGCTTTGGTCCGATGACGCTATATATAAAAGATTAAACAACTGTATTTAAAAACATGACTTCCATTACGAGTACCAGACTTCCAGCATCGATATGAACAGCAGCTACTCAGTAGTAATTAGTAACATCCCCTCCGGCGTCACCGACGTGACGCTTCTTAGGTTCATTAGGGAGAACAGCGCGCGATGCCATGTGGAGCACATCCAGCCCTTCCCGGATGCCTACCACCATGTCAACGAGGACGCTGCGACGAGAAGTGTGCAGGTATTTGTAGACGCCGGGAGAGAGGGCGAACTGAAGAGGTTGTTTGAAGCCGCGGGAACCATGGACAGGTTGATCCACCTAGAGGGCAGTCCCACGAGTGGCGGATCCACCACGGTGCGCAGGATGAGCGTGAGTGCTGTTTAGTATGTACGATTTACGATTAGCTATGATATGTAGGGTTTTAACGGTTAAGAAATAGATGGAAGAGGTGCTGGCGGTGCCTTGTTCACGCTGTTGTAGTCTGCGGGATACTTGTAACTTCCCCTGCCGTGCAACGGCACACGCTATTTAGCCGCCACAGGGAAAATGGACTTTCACGACACTTGTAAACTTGTTTATACTACAGGAGAAAGAACAGACAATCTGTTGCGTGAACAACTGAGCACCAAATGTCCCCAAGCCAAGGAGTTCGGAGTTGTCCAAGCGTCTGGGGGTTGTCAGGAGTACCTGTGACAAGAAACTTTTACAAGAGGGTTCTTAGAAGGGGGAAAACGGTTCAGGAATTATCTACGCAAGCTGCTACAAGTCCAACGCCAGTCTGGTACTCTCGGCGGCTAATCTCCTTCAGCCCCCCTGGCGCGACTGGCCAGAAAAACACAGCCTCCTGCCTCGCTGCCCTGTAAGGAAAGAAAAAGTGTTAGGCGAGTCTCCCTGACGCGAGAATGCGGCGACGACCCAGCGAGGCGTACTTTTCCCTTCCTATCGGGTCTGCCTGCCCCCCACCAGGTTTCGCGTGAAACAGAAAACTGTTCCTATATTTACCTGGGCCGCAGTGCATATTGCTGCAGCAGCCAGAGGGGCGTGACCCAAGACCTGGTGAACAGTCGCGTCTCGGATTGCATCAGCCTTTTATTTATTACTTCAGGTCAAAACCCGATCCCCGGCAGCACGAAATCAGCACCTTTGGTTTTAGTTGCAGATCAATCTGCAAAAAAAACAAAAACGGCTGGTTTAAAGTGTCAGACTGCCTTTCTCTTTGTCTTCACCAGGGGAACTCTTAAGCATCCGCCAAGAAGCAACCGGAAAAAAATATAGTGGAAGAAAAAGGCAGCAGTGTTCAGCTTCTCTAACCTCTTCCCCGCAAGAGAGAAAAATAAAACGATGAATAACGGTATACTGCATGCGCTGCTATCCTTAATGCTGATGGTCCTGGCATTGGACCAGGGCTCAGGCTTCGCCGCCGCCAGTTCCAACAGCAGCACATCCAAGCACAAGAGTTTGAGGACTTCGTCGCTGCTCACATGCATGAACAATTCGGAGTTCTCGGCTACGTATTTCGACGTGCGTTACTACCCTTTTAACGAGACAATAGTGTTTGACATAGACGCTACGACGACGATAAGTGCAAACGTGACTCTCAAAGTGGAGGTCATCGCATATGGGCTGAGCGTGCTGCAGAAGGAATTTGACCTGTGCAGCTTGAGCGAGGCGAGTCTGTGCCCGATGTCAGCGGGCAGGATCGACGTCGCGTCTTCATACCAATTCAAGTCGAGCAGCCTGACGGATTTTTTACCTGGCGTGGTATTCACGATTCCAGATCTGGACGCGCAGGTGCGCGTGCTGGCCTACCAGACGGACGACACGTCGTTCAAGACACCGCTGGCTTGCGTGCAGGCCATGCTGAGTAACGGTAAGACCGTGCAGACGAAGTACGCATCTTGGCCGATTGCCGCCGTGTCAGGTGTTGGGGTCCTCACCTCTGGGTTCGTCTCGGTGGTTGGTTACACGACGACGGCGGCGCACATCGCGTCTAACTCGATCTCGCTCTTTATTTATTTCCAGAATTTGGCCATTACGGCCATGATGGGGGTCTCCAGGGTGCCGCCGATAGCCGCGGCGTGGGCGCAGAATTTCGAATGGTCGATGGGGATCATCAATCTGGACTTCATGCAGAAAATCTTCAACTGGTACGTGCAGGCAACTAAGGGAACTTCTACGGTGGTGCTAAAGAACAAGGACATCCTTTCCATTAGCGTGCAGAAGAGAAACTTGGACCGTCTCGTCAAGAGAGTCGAAGTGGTCTCCTCGAGCGAGTACAGTTTCGATTCCATCCCGGACGACTCTTCGCTGTACACTACAAACGAGAGAAACACTACGAATTACGCGTCCAAGATATTGGTCCTCCGCGGCATGGAGCGTGTGGCGTTCAAGGCAGACATCGAACTGTCCAATTTCTTTCTGACGGGTGTGGTGTTCTTTTTGTTCTTTGTGTTTGCCATGACGGTGGCCATGATCTTCTTCAAGGCGTTGCTGGAGGTGCTGACTCGCGCCAGGATCATGGCCGAGAGTTCCAACTTCTTCATGTACAGGAAAAACTGGGGGAGTCTCATCAAGGGTACTCTGTTCCGTATTGCCATTATCGCATTCCCGCAGTTGTCGCTATTGAGCATGTGGGAATTCACACAGAGGGACTCCCCCGCGGTCGTTGTGGACGCGGTCGTCATGCTGGCCGTGGTATCTGGTCTCCTCATTTACGGCACGCTCAAAGTTTTCCTCAAGGGACGACTGTCGCAGCGGCTTTACAAGAATCCCGCGTATTTGCTGTTTGGGGACGCGAACTTTCTCAACAGATACGGGTTCCTGTACACTCAATTCAGAGCTGACAGGTACTGGTGGTTGCTTCCCCTGCTGTGCTACGGGTTCTTCAGATCACTGTTTGTCGCGGTGTTGCAACAGCATGGCAAGGCCCAAGCACTCATTGTGTTTATCATCGAGCTGCTTTATTTTGGCTGCCTGTGCTGGATTAGACCCTATCTGGACAAAAGGACAAACATCTTCAACATCTTCATACACTTGGTTGCGTTGATCAACTCATTCTTCTTTTTGTTCTTCAGCGATCTTTTCAACCAGCCGCCCATTGTGTCCTCCGTGATGGCGGTTATCCTCTTCGTGCTCAACGCCGTGTTTGCATTGTTCCTGCTGCTTTTCACCATCATCACATGCGCCCTGGCACTGTGGCAGAAGAACCCAGATGCACGTTACGAGCCACTCAAGGACGACCGTGTCTCCTTCATCCCCAAGATCCAGGGACCCAACACCTCGCTGCTAGAAAGCAGATTTGATTCTGAAAGCGAGTTGTTCGATCTGAGGAGGGCCGCCATGGACACCAACGAGACAGAGCAAGAGAAAAACCAGAGAGAGGACACCTTTGCCAGCAAGCTGAACAGCCGAATAATATTCGAAGACGAAGTAAGCTCCTTCTCCTCCCAATCCAACAGGAACAAATCGGTAGGCGATCTGCCGCAAGCGATTCAACCAACTTCAGCCGTGATGGGGACAGATGGTAGTGCGTTGGCCGGCAAGGCACACCCAAGAATGGTAGCAATGGGCGCTCACCCCAACGGCAGCGCAAGTAACCTATTGAAACCGGAGACAACTTTCTACAGCCATAGCAATGGATCGCATGCCAACTCCAACCCTTACTTGTAACGGAACAACAACCCGTTATAGGTCGCATTTGTAACATTAGATAGAGAGGTAAAAATAGACAAAGAGTATTATACAATTGTTACGCAAGGTGCCGAGCAAGGGGGACGGGTTAGCTCTTTACATCTCTCACCAATGGCCCGCATTAATTTACGTTGGTCTCACACGCGGGCAGCCCTTGTTGTCCTTGACTCACCCACCAAGTTATGAAAAAACTTGTTTGAGCCACTTTTTCGAACCCCGCAAGGATCGTTTTCTTTGTAATCGCATCATATACAAACTATTATATGGCCCATTGGATAGTTCAATGTGCGCTGGTCAAGCTCTTGATTTTTCGTTCAGCAGATTGATTGATTCTTCATTGCTAAGCGCAGTCTTGGCAACGTTTACATGTTTTTAGAATCGGCCTCAATATGGACCCTTTGAAGCAGGCACAAAACACCGCGTTCTTCTTGGACCACCTATTCCCCAATGATGGATCCCTCAGCGGGACCCCCAACGAATTCGAAGAGAATATCAAGAAACGAAATAGGCTCTCGTTTGTTTGCCAAAATTGTAGAAAGTCTAAGACCAAGTGCGATAGAGAAAAGCCCCGATGTGGGAGGTGCATACAGCATGGTATACCCTGCGTCTACGATGTGGAGACACAACGAGCACCCAGGAATCCTAGCAAAGATGCTACAATTGCTAGATTACAAAAGGAAGCTGAGTATTGGAAGCGAAAGGCTATGAAGTATATGCAGGCAGAAGAGGGACCCGCAAAACGAGCACTAGAGGACGAACAAGATGGGGAAGATATACCCGGAGTGCCAGTTTTGAAGGCCAGTCGCCCAGGCACGGCTCCTGGTACCAGCGGTGGCGACGATGAGATCCAGATCAATCTCTATAGATCTCACCCCAGCATAATCATGAACGGAGCGTGCAAGCGTGAAGTGAAGCCCTTATCGGAGAACTATGCGATCACACAAGACATCTTTTTGTCCGGTTTACTTACTTCGGTGTTTGTGGACGGTTACAAGCAGCCAGCAACCCCAACTCTGAATCCCAATGCCCCTGTCTCCAGACCGAAAGACTCTTTGGTGGGTCCGCGCAGCTGTCCCTCTCAAATCAGAACATTGAGCGAGCTCGTTGGCCATAATGCGAGCACAAACAAGGATACACCCATGGGCAAAATTGGGTTTCTATTACAGAGCGTCTTTGAGCGTCATAACTTGGAAGATTTTTGCCCGGCCAATAGCGAATATTCAGACACTCTTAAGACTTTCATCCATGACATGGAAAGCCTGCTACCACCATATGAAATCATTCAAGAATACAAAAGCCATTTTTACAAAAGCGTTTACCCCAACATGTCATTCCTGGACGACAAAACTTTTGAAGAGTCTCTTCAAACCACACTGTTTTCCGACGAGCTCAATCCTTCCAAAGTGGTACTACGATTGGGCAACTCTCGCTTGCGACACAAGATGGAAAATCTTTGTATTCTATTTCTCGTCCTAAAACTATCCTACATGTCGTTACAAATAGTGGGAGAAGGATCTCAAATGCTTTCTTTTCACCAAAGGGAAAACTTAGAAAGATATCCCATCAGCAATGACGCAGTCGTCCTGGTGCAAAGGGTTTTGGCGGCTGAAAATTTCTTTTGTCGTGCCAACGAAAACATCATTACTTGCCTGCTGTATATCTGGGCTTTTTTCGTTTATTCCCCCGAAGAAAGCGATTTTTTCATGGAGCATCCTTCAGATCTGATCATTGGTCTTGCGATGATGCTCTCGATGTCCATTGGGCTGCATCGGGATCCGTCCGATTTCCCTCCGTTGCAAGATCCTTCTTTATCTAGTCCTTCTACTTTGAACCACAGGCGAACGCTTTGGTTGGCTACAGTTACCTTTATTTGTGCAGAGACCAGTTTGAAAGGCAGATTGCCTGTCTCTTCCAATGATTTAATGCGTCTATTCATAGACATTCGTTCCCCGAATGCATTACAAATGTACCTTGAAAGGGTAAAAAAGGATTCTCCTATACCGTCAAATCCAGAATTTCTGCAACGTCATGAATATTGCTTCAAGCGGGTTCAGCTGGCACTTATCATTTTGGATCTACATAAGTTGACCCTGACCTACAATGAATGTTTCACGTTACATGCGATTGAAGAGGCGAGGAACAAGATTGTTACGTTCCTTGGTGAAAATTTTCCCACACAAGATTTTAAGCCCGATTTAGAGGATGGTTACCATCAGTTTGAAAATTATATCAACTGTAGCGCGTTGCATATGCGGATTATTGGCAGGTTGATGATTCTCCGTTCCTCCATGGCATTGTTTCTTCACTTCGAATCATTATTGGCCCACACTCCAGAGTTACTACCGTACTATTTCAGATATTTCAACCAAATTTGCCTAGACGCTTTCAGTTTGATAAGCTACTTCAAGACTTTTTTCGTCAATACGAGGAAATTCGGATCTCTGCCGCTAGGTGGTTTTAATGTCACAAAATACATCCAACTGGCTTTCGCCTCGACATTGCTGGGGTTGCTCGCTATTCTCATGAGAGTAGACCTGGCCAGTAGCATGCTTTTGGAGCAGTATCAGAAGGAGATTTCTGGCGTAAGCAACGAATCTACCAAGACGAGCGGCCAAAAATTGGAAGTAATGATCCTTTTGAAAAAAGTGCTTGAAAGCATCCTGGAGGATGTACACAAAGATGCTTCAGAACACCTTCGGTTCTCCTATTTTTCTGCCTTCAAAACTCTATCTCATTTTGACGTTATCATTGCCAGGATGAGAAAAGGTGAATTATGGAACTGTGTAATGAGATTGCAGCACTTGAGTGAACTCGACAAAGATTTTTTAAAATCGTTGAACAGAAGTTCACGTTTATTGTGCTCGGATTCGAACAACGAACAAAGCATTATGGAGAAATTGAAACAGAAAAATTATGTGACGAGGTTGTCCATTAGCCAACTGAACACCACTTATCAAAATATCAAGGATGCCTACCAACGACTCCCCAAGAGGAGCACTTCCTGGAACCATACTGAAGAACCTCCAAAGGCACCTTTGAGAAACCTCTTCCAAACGTGTGAAGATAACACGATCACAGATGGGTTCGAAAAACTATCCTCGTTAGCCGCGTTAACCCAAAACATGAACGTCCACGATTCTTTGGATGGAAAGATCAAGGCCGAGGGTCAATGCGGCATAGGGGGAAACTTTGATGTGAGTGAAGAGAGTAGAGCGACCGCCAGAGACTTACCAGGGACTCTTGACGAGCTTGATTTATTCGACTTCCTTTTTGGCAACGCACCTTGAAGAGAATAGATAAAAACAAAACCAATACAATTCCTTACAATATATATATTAGTAGAGATTTATTCATTTAAAATAGAGTCGAACCAGTAGATCTGGTCAAACAAAGTCTTTTGTTTGGCGTATTTGACTGCAGCAACAGACATATCGCCTCTGACAGCATACCCATGAGACACACCACTGAAAACGTCGATCTGGAATCTGATGCCTTTCTCTGTTAATTTTTCCTCGGTCAAGTATCTTAGATCTCGAGTGAAATTTACATCATCTTGGGCTGCAGCAATCAACAACGGCTTACCCTCGGAAATGGCTTCCAACTCACCAACACTCACAAAGGAAGGGTGTGCAACTGCAGCAGCATCCGCAAAACCAGCGGCGTCAAGCTGTTGGATAGCGTACTTCCCCCCAAAGCAGTGGCCAATGACACCCACAAATGCATTGGGATTTTCTTTCCTAAACTGCCCTAAGAATTGATCAACACAAGATCTGGTTTTGACTGAGTCGTGTTTATCCAACCATATCTTAAAATCCATTGATGGATCAAATTTCTCGAGCGCATCCCCAAACAAAATATCTGGGATGTACACTTTGTAACCAGCATCACCCAATTGATCGGCAATCAATTGAGTGTTAATCAATTTGTTACCAAAGATATCTGTCAGAATGACAATGATCCTTTCATTGGTCTCCTTTCCGGTGACATATGTCTCCAAACCGTTGACTTCTTTCAAAGCACCTCTAGCAGTCCCCTCATGGTAGAAGCCTCGAGCACAGCAACTGCTTGGTGGGTTCGATGCCATTTTAGTGCCAGATGTCTTTTAACTATGTCAAACTCTTGACCAGTGATTGGTGATTGGTGATATCGAAGCCAACGAATAACTTTCTCGAGCCAAGTTACTATACTTGTAATTGTAGAGCCAAGCGAGCAGCGGATGAGTAGCAGATGAGCAGCGGATCTGAAGTGGATGAATCGAGCGTCACAGCGGATGGCTAACGGATGAGCAGCGCATAAGTACCGAGCGAAGCGATTTAGCAGCGGGCAAACGAGTTCGTTAGAACTTCATATTACAGCCGAGCGTCACAGCGGACGAGTAGCGGGCCAAGAGCGTACGAGCAACGGACGAAGAACGGACACCGACCAGCATGCGCCATAACCAAGCCACAGACCGACAATTGCTCATGACCAGCAGGACTTCGACAGCTCTTCCAACCTTTGCCATGTTTTGCTGTTCTCTCTGCTGTGTCCGGATAGATGCCCGCGACTGGCAAAACCTTGTCTATCATCGGCCGTACTTGAAAGGCTTCAACAATTTGACCACAGTGAAAGTGAAAAGTGAAATAAATGCCACAGTCGACCCCACGATCATCACTGCTTGTCTGTAGTCTGCCTCTTTGAATTTGGACTCTGGTGGGAAACCCGGAGTATTTTTACCAGGTGCCAGAGCTGCCTCTGTGATCTTGATAAAGAGCTCATTGAGTGAGCTGGGCCATGTAGACGAAATGTGTAACGGATGATCGACGTACAACTGCTCAGTAAACTCATCAGGTTGGATGTAGCAGCGCTGCTGCACTTTATCCAAATCTGCCTTGAGGGCCACGAAGACAATTGGTAAATCCTGCAAGCTTTCGTGTTGTTTGACTAGTTCGACGAGATATGAAAAGGACTCCGGATCGCTTGAGTCGTAAACCAGGCACATGACATCACAATTCTTCAGTTTGTCTCTGTTTTCCAAGATGGCACTTTCTTGCCCACCAAACTCTTGCAAAATCAAGTAGTACTGCTTGCCGCCTTTCAATTCCAGGCTGTTGACTGCAATCTGGGGACCCAGTGTGGGTGAGTAGGTCTCTGTGAAGGGTCTACCGAGAAAGGATTCTAAGAGAGAACTTTTGCCGCTCTTCGGTTTACCCACGACGAAGCAGTTGAAAACTTTACGATCAGAGAGGGGCGATCTGTAGAGCCTGCCGGCCCTTCGTCTCATCTTGCGAGGCTTCTTAATCTGTAGCGCCAACCGAGCGTCCTCCTGGAACCCAAGATACACCAAATAAGCTGTAGTAATCTTGTGGTCCAAGAAAGTGGTCATACTCCATTGCGCTAGCCAACCTTGTAAAGTGATACATCCTCGATTGTTGACTACCGTAGAGTAGGGGAAATTGGTTTCAGACCACAGTTTGGGTTGCCCCGGCGTGCATTTAAACAGAAAGGTCAATTCCTTATCGTTTAGCCCGCCGTCGTTATCCCTATCAAACCGTAAAAACAGGTCGACGAGAAATCTATAACCTTTGGGACTAAGTTCAATGCTAGAAGTGTCGGGAACATTTAGCTTAGGGTAGAGCGCTTTGTCCTTAATCGATAGCGAATCCGTGTATTGGAATGCTCGCAGAATGCCCCACGTCGTCTCATGCCTCCCCTTCTCTGCGTAGATTTTGTTCAAGACGAGAAATCCATCTTTGGTGGTGCCCTTACCAGGCACGTAGAGCATATAACCGTCGTACTCCTGTGTTGGTGACGAAATATCCAACAAAGTCTTCTTGATAAAGTTTAACTCGTTGATGTCGATGCTTCTGCCAAAGCATTTACGTTGCAAGGAAGTAAGCTCCTCATCATTCAAATAATTATCTTGGTCCTTGTCTGACAGTAAAAATATTCTCTTGAGAGCTTGCACCACCAGCGGTTTCAGTTCACCAACTCTAGCGTCAAACAACGGAGCAATGGGATGCGTAATCGACCTCTGACATAGGTAAAAAGCCTGATTCACGTCAAACTGGGTGCGAGCACTTGTCTTGATGCAGGTATCCACTTCTTTGTACTCCATGAGAATGGGGATGAACTCTTCATCTTCAACTTTAGTATCCGTCGAGTCCAGTTCGCTAGCATTGTCACCATATTCGTCGCATTTGTTCTTGCAAAGAATCACAGGAAGATTCAGTCCCAGGGACCTAAACGTCATCATCCAATAAAGTGATACCCTCTCGTACGATTCGTGGTCACTGTAAACTAGCCATATCACATCTGCGTTCTTCAATTCTCTCTGGAGCGCCGCTTGATTCGCATTGCTGGTATCCACAAGAAGAGTACTCTTTGGAGAATACGGACTTGATGAGAAATCTCTCGGAATAGTCACAGGGGGTAAAACGTCCTGCACATTCGATATGAACCTCCCCTTCACCAGCGAAACAATCAAACTGGATTTGCCAACTCCGTCATCGCCACACAACACGACACGTATAGTCTCCTTAGTCATTCTCGCCACACAATTATATAGATACCCCCAGGGCAACTAAGCGAGATCTAATGTGTTTCTTCTTATCTTACTTCATGTGTACCGCTCATCTCAGTAATTTCCACCTCACCGCCAACGAAGACCAAGTTCCTTCAATTTCAAAAGGGTGGCAAACTTCATCAACTTCAACACATTGAAAGACTGCTCAAGAGCATTGAGAGGGCCTTAGAGTGATTAAAGAGTGCAATTAGCTTTGAGAGTAAGATGACATCTATAGGAACTGGCTACGATCTTTCGAACAGTGTCTTTTCACCGGATGGGAGGAATTTCCAAGTGGAATACGCCGTGAAGGCGGTTGAAAACGGTACCACGTCTGTGGGGATTAGATGCGATGACGGTGTAGTATTTGCTGTGGAAAAGGTTGTTTTGTCAAAACTGCTGGTGCCCAAGCGGAATCTTAAGATTCAAACCATCGATCGCCACGTTGGATGCGTTTACTCTGGGTTGATACCAGATGGGAGGCACTTGGTGAACAGGGGTCGTGAGGAGGCCCAAAGCCACAAGAAGACTTTCAGTGAGTCTATTCCATTGCCAACTCTAGCTGACCGTTTAGGATATTACGTGCAGGCACATACCTTGTACAACAGTGTGAGGCCCTTCGGCGTGACGGCGATCTTTGGAGGTGTTGACGAGAAAGGTCCTCACTTGTACATGCTAGAGCCCAGTGGTGCCTATTGGGGCTACAAAGGTACCGCCACTGGTAAGGGAAGACAGACCGCAAAGGCAGAATTGGAAAAGATAATTGACCAACACCCAGAGGGACTGTCAGCCAGACAGGCGGTCAAAGAGGCCGCCAAGGTGATTTACATGGCACATGAGGACAACAAGGAGAAAGAATTTGAGTTGGAGATTAGTTGGTGCTCTTTGCAAGAAACCAACGGGTTGCACAAGTTTGTGGGAGGCGATTTGTTAGAGGAAGCTGTTGAATATGCCAAAAAAGAGGTCAGTGGAGAACAAGATAGTGACAGCGATGCTTCGAGTGATGAGGAGAGTGGAAACGACAACAACAGGACAGGCTCTGGTGTGGATGCCGAAGGTGATGTTCAAATAGAATAGCTCTCTTTAATTCTTCCTAGCACTTGTTTTTAATCTCCTAAATTTTACATTATATATTTTCATATAGAAAATGATGATCAATGATCTTATTGTACCACTGTTTATCGAATCGTCTTGTTGTAAAGCTTTTCTCTGAGGGCCTCATTCTCGGCCTCCAATTTATTGATCTGAGTCTCAGCTGCGTTGCTATCTAGTTTGCGACGTTCCCTTTCAGAAACCCATTTTCTTTCCAATTCCTCGATTCTTAACTGCATTTGTTTCTCATGGCTTTTGCTTGATTGAGGCTTGTCCTTTTCCGTAAGTATTACCAGCATGTATGATTCGACGATGGACTCTAGCGCCGTTTCAATGAAATTATATAATGACTCCAGTTTTGGTTGCATCATCTTAACCCTAGATAAACCGTTGGTTTGATACAGCACTTGCAACTTGTGTTTCGATTGATCTATCGATTTCTTTTGCAGAATCTTGCTTAAAGTTTTGAACACATTTTCCAAATGCAGAAGAAGATGACCCTGGAATTTTTGAAACTCGGACTCTTGCTTGTGGACTGTGTTGCTGATAGCTTCTACATTGAAGGCCAACTTGTGAAGTGCACTGTTTTCATTCTTTAAATCTACTAATTCATCAGTCATGGCCTTGTGTTCATGGGCCAACCGACTTCTTTGCTCATTGTACACTTCAGATTTCCTGACCGCATTATGCAATGCATGTTCCAATTTGAGATTTTCCTCCTTTAGAAATTCAACATCTTGATTCAATTTGTCATTCTCTTTTAAAAGCACCTCCTTTTCCACTTGAAAATGCTCGATACTTTGCTCGAGATTGCTGGTGAATTCTTCCCAAGTATTTTCCTTCTGTTTAGATAGTTCTTTTAAACTTTGCAAATCTTGCTTCGACCTCTGCTCACTTTTGCGCAGTATTTCCTGATCTTGAACTCGCTTTTCCAATTTTTGTAACTCTTGAGCCTTATCTGCAACAGTGCTCTTGAGAGTGTCCACCAGACTGTTAAGACTGTCAACGTGATCCTGATAAGACTTAGATAAATCAGCACTTGAACGCCTACCGAGTTCGTCCATACTAATCACCAAAGAATTGCATCTTTGTGAATCAATTCCCTCCCCTTGATGTTTACTTCGGCTTTCTAATTCTACCAGTTGTAAGATCTCAGCCTGTTGTGCCAATTTGGTAGAAAGAGAATGTTCTAACTCTGCAGATCTGTCCAATTTTCTTTGTATGCTTTTTACAAAATTCTCGTACTGTTCATGCATGTCCTCTATCGCCAATTCGAAACGGGTATCCATGGCAGATTCATTTACCGATTGGTTCGTTCCCTCAAAGGCCTCGATATCGGGAGGATCGAGTCCCGTACTGTTAGCTACGGCGGCTATGCTTTCGGAGGGTTCTTTCAACTGCTCTTGTCGTTGTCTTGGTCCAGACCTACCCTTTAAATCATTCAGAATCTTTTCTAGGGCCGTCGTTAAAGCACTCATCTTTGCCATTGCGAATTCTGAGGACGCCGTCTTAGCTCCTTCAAGGCTTATCTTTTCTTCCTCAGACAACTCCAAATTCCCCAGGAGTAACGCCAACATTTCATCTATACATGTCGTAACCTGCTCGTTGAGGCCAATATACTCGTTGGCGTACTCTAAAGTCTCGGCATGCTCTTCCTTTGTCTGGGTCAACTGTCTGTCTAAATCTGCCAACTGGCCTTTCAAATCTGCTATGTTCTTGCTCTTAGTATCTAAACCTGCTTCTAACTCGTGTAAACGATTCTTCAGCTCTTCCACATCTTCATTCTGAGCAATGGTAGATAACAACTTCTTATAAAATGACTCGTTGTTTTCAAGCCCTTCACCACCGTAATTAAATTGCTTTATTAGTTCTAAAAGAGCTCTCACCTTAAGCTTGTATGTTGTGAGCTGCTTCTGCAAATATTCCAATTCACTAGAAGCAGAAGATGATGTTGCCGTATATGCGCCATCGGTAGAAAACAGAGAGTTCCGAGTAGCAGGCCTCGAATTCAGCGGTGATAGAACATCCAGAGAAGTGTTAGATCTTCCTCTCCGGGATTTTGTGGCAGCGACAGGTGGCTTCTCAAACGTCCTCCAGGGTGTCATCGAGTCCCTCAGTCGAGGAAGCGTAAGTCCAGAGATTGATCCTTCTTTTTCACTATTGTAATTATCCTCCACATCAGACATGTCCTTCAATTCACTGCTGCCCATTTCCCGAGCTTCGGCATCACATTTTGATCCTGGTGTAGGCTCATTGTCATTAATTCCTGACAGGGAGGCAGAGAGACTGGAAATTCCAATAGAGTCCATCAACGCGTATGATCTGAGCCAAGTTGGTTTATCCTAAATGTCATTAAGGCTTAAATGACGCTGTACACAGACAAAGATTTGGCAGAAAAAAAATACCAAGTACAACTTAAGATTTCAAAATAGCGATTCCAGTTTTTTCAAGCTCAACCAATCTCCTCCAAACCCTTGCTTTCTTGGCCTTTATCCTCCATCCCGAAGTCTTAAACATGATCCCCAAGATTTGTTGACATACGTAAAATGCGATTTTGGCAAAAATTTTTTGTGAAAGTGAAAAGTTTGAAAAATTGGGCAGTACAAAAGTAAAGGACACATCAATCGAGGTCAGCATTTCAACCATTGTCAGCATAACAGGATTCAAGATGGCTACGAGTGCTGCAGAGATTAAGATGGAAGACATCCCCGTGGATGACGTGGACTTCTCCGACCTGGAGGAGGAGTACAGTGTGCAGAATGATTTCAACTTTGACCAGTACGTTGTAGTTACTGGTGCCCCAGTGATTCCAGAGGCCAAGATTCCTATCCTGAAGAAGGCATTGAACGGGCTGTTTTCGAAGGCTGGTAAGGTTGTGGACATGGAATTCCCCATCGACGAATCCACCAAGAAGAGCAAAGGCTTTCTCTTTGTTGAATGCGGATCTTCCGCTGACGCCAACAAGATCATCAAGGCCTTCCACGGCAAGAGATTAGACTTGAAACACCGTCTGTACATTTACACGATGAAGGATGTGGAAAGGTACAATTCCGATAGTTTCAAAACTACTTTTGAGGAGCCCGAAGTTCCTGATGTGGTAGAAGCTGGCTCTTTGAAATGGTGGTTGCGGGACGAGGAAAACAGAGATCAGTATGTTTTACAGCAGGACGAGATGACCACTATATTTTGGAACTCTGCCTTGTCTAAGACTGACGAAATCGTTGAATCAAGACAGAATTGGTCCAGCAACTACGTTAGATGGTCTCCAAAGGGTACCTATCTTTTCTCGTACCATGACCAAGGTGCGTGTGCCTGGGGTGGTCCCAATTTTGATCGCTTGATGAGGTTCTACCACCCTCAAGTCAGGATATCTTCCGTGTCCCCCAACGAAAAATACTTGGTGACGTTTTCTGCCGACCCACTTAAGGTCGATGAGGACGAGAAGGCTTGCCCCTTTACCAAGAAGAGCGAAGGCCACCAGATCGCTATCTGGGAGATTAGTTCAGGGTTGCTTATGACAACCTTTGCTGTTGTTAAGAGTGACTTTTTGCACTGGCCGCTAGTGAGATGGTCTTACAACGACAAGTACTGTGCCCGTATGGTGGGCGACACGTTGGTAGTCCATGACAGTAGCAAGGGGTTTGCTCCTATGGAGCACAAGTCGTTGAAGGTGCCCGGTATCAGAGACTTTGTGTTTGCACCAACAGGTGTGAAATTGCAACCTTTTAGGCAGAACGACGAGCCCTCCGTGCTGTTGGCCTACTGGACTCCAGAGACCAACAATATGTCCTGTAAGGGTGCCGTGGTGGATGTTGAACGCGGCAGAGTCCTGAAGACTGTCAATTTGGTCCAAGTATCCAACGTGACGATCCACTGGCAAAGTAGATCTGAGTTTTTATGTTTCAACGTGGAGCGTCACACCAAATCTGGTAAGACTGTGTTTAGCAACTTGGAGATTTGCAAGATCGCTGAGAAGGACATCCCCGGTGAAAAAATCGAATTGAAAGACTGTGTCACACAGTTTGAATGGGAACCTAATGGGAATCGGTTCATTACCATTGCCATCCGTGACACCGGTGATGACAACCCAGCTATCCCCAGGCATGTTGTGGACTTTTGGGCGCCAGAGGCCAAGGAGAAGGATAAGATCAAGGCCAAGAATCAAACTGAGATTAAGCGTTGGGCTTTGGTCAAGAGCATACCTAACAAATTCTCGAACACCATCTTATGGTCACCAGCAGGTAGATTTGTCGTGGTGGCCACTTTGGTCAAACCTAACGTGCGTAAGTCTGATTTCGATTTCTATGACATGGACTATTCTGGTGAGAAAATCATCAACGACACTGACGAGGTGGCTGCCACGTTGAAAGACGTGGCCCACCCTACTTTCCTATCTGCCACTGACATGGCATGGGATCCATCCGGTCGTTTCTTGGCCGTTTGGTCGAGCTCTCTAAAGCACAAGATGGAGAATGGTTACAAAATCCACAACATCGCGGGCGATCTGGTCCGTGAGGAGGCGATCACCAGTTTCAAGAATTTTGCCTGGAGGCCCAGACCTGAATCGTTACTGACCAACGCTGAGAAGAAAAGAGTGAGGAAGAACCTGAGAGAGTGGTCCGCCCAATTCGAGGAACAGGACGCCATGGAGGCGGACACCGCCATGAGAGATCTAATCTTGAGCCAACGTGAGATGTTGAAGCAGTGGCACGAGTTCAGAGCGGCCACTTCGGTCTTGTTGAAGAAGGAATTTGGCTACGAGGCGTTTGACGTCTTGCCCGAGGCTTCGGACGCAGATGACTACACGGTGGTGGAAGAGGTGCAGGAGGAGATCCTGGAGGAGAAGGAGGAGAAAGTCGACTCAATTGAAAATTGAAAACTGTATATCGATAATAAATAAGCTTACTACTACTTGCAGCACGGTCAGGCCTTTGTGCGCAGCTGGAGGCCGTGCCAGCGCTTAATATCGTCTTTCAAAATCTCGTTAACGATCTTGTGTTGCTTGACCATGGGCACTCCCTTGAACGACTCGCTGCTGATGTCGATGGCGAACATGGACCCGCAGCCGCCTGAAACGTCAGTCACCTGGAGCGTCTTGGGCTCGAGAGCCTTGGTCAGCTTGTCCGAGATGAGCTTCTCCTCCGGCGTCTGCGAATACAGACGTGCCAGCAGCGGCTGGGCGCGGGCGGTGGCTCTCGTAAACATACTCTTGCCTCTACCTGCTTTGTCTGTTATAAATCGGTAACGCTTGTTGGGCGAAAAATTTCCCCTGCCCACTTCAGTTGTACAGTGTACACGCCGATGTTGAAATCGTTGGTTCGCGGTATGACCATGGCAGCCAACCGTAGCGTCGAAGGCCCCATGGCCCAAGTCATCACCGCCAAGATACACAGGAGTTTCCCGCGATTGACCCATTTCGCCATCTTCAACGATTCCTACAAGCACGCAGGCCACCACGGCGTCGCAGATGCGAAGAACAAGATCGAGTCCCATTTCAGAGTTGAGATAGTCTCTGACGACTTCGAGGGAATCCCACTGCCCCAGAGGCACCGTATGGTATACCAGATGCTGCAACAAGAGATGTCCGCTGCCGGCGGCGGCGTGCATGCCCTACAGCTGACCACCAGGACCGAGGCAGAACAAAGCAGGCGTGCTTAACACATACATACATACATACATACATATATATATACTCTATTTCAATGGTCATCCTGCTTCAAAGACCGCTCGTACTGTTCCAGGCTCAAGAGATCCTCCTGGGACTCGAGGGCCGCAGGGTCCGCGATCTTGATGCGCGCGATCCAGCCCTCGCCCAGCGGATCCTGGTTGATGAGCTGTGGCTCAGACTCCAATTTGCCGTTGGATTCGATGATTTCCCCAGCAACGGGCTGGTACACTTCGGAGGCTGACTTGACAGATTCGACCGATCCGTACGGTTCCCCGGCTTCCAACTGCGTTCCCTTCTCGGGCAGCTCGACGTATGTAGCGTCACCTAGAGCGTCGGAGGCGTACTTGGTGATGCCCAGGAATGCCGTACCGTCAGCGTGGGCGGCGAGCCACTCGTGCTGCGACGTGTATTTGACGGAGGAAGGTCCGGAGGGCGAATACGTGAAGGGGAGTGCGCTCTTGGAGAGCGCGTTGGTGGACTGAGCCCTGAGGCACAGGCGCATGGGGCCCACAGTGCGTAGCAGAGTATTACGAAGCATGGGGAGGCGGCGACGGGACGGTTGTCGTTGAGATCGTCGATGGCTCCCGGTGAGCTGAGATGCTCCTAGCTTAAAAAGGGCCAGAGCGACCTTGCAAACCTGACTCCGGTTCCGGGAGAAGTCACCCCGTACAGCGTGACACACTTCTCGACTCCGGCGCACGTGACTATTTTCCCCATTGAGGACACACGCTGCACAATGCCGCATCGAGTACCGGCGGGCTCCTCGACAATAGACGACTGCATTGCGGGATGCCTCTGCAATCGTTAACAATATGCAAATCTGCTGACATTGCCCCCGAATATGGGATACCGGCTCCTTCCCCCTATGGGGGAGAGTGCTACGCATACATAGAATAGTGAACGTTGGGCAGTGACTAAACGATTGTATAAAAGGCGGATGCCAAACTGAAGTGTTTCTGCTCTGACCGGGGCCTGACTGGGCCTGACGGGCCCCACTGGGCCAGGCCGGCCCGCTAATCGTTAAACAATATTGCCACAACTAGAATTGTTCCTACGTTTTGAATCAATCGGTTCGCCTGTGTGTCGAGGCCATTTATTTTCTCAAATAGGCGCACCGTGATAGGAATGACGTCATCGGTTAGCGGTTCTTTCTTCTGGAAGAACCGCGATTAGCACGTGATCCTGGGGATCTGCGCGGACAGCGGACAAAGTCCTCGGACAACAAAAGTGGGCCGATTTTTTCGGGGGGGACAGAAAAAAACGAGTTGCCGTGTGACGTGACAGAGGAGAAGCGAGATCGACCCTGGTGGACACACACACCAGTTCAAAACGCAGCTGAGCAGGACAGTCCCCCCACGAGAACGTGATGAGGCATCGCATCAGAGCACAAAGGAGAGATTTCCACCCCCGCCCATGTCGACGCTGTTTCTCGTAGGAGGCGTCAGGGAGTCCGCACTCAAAACCACGCTGGAGGAACAGTTCCCAGAGCTCTTTGACCGAACCATTTTGCTGCAGGGCGTGGATCAGCTGCTGCTGTGGCTGTACAAAGAGCGTGTTGGGGGCAGCAGTGAGGGCAATGGCAGCTGTACACGTCCCTGGTCTTTCGAAACAGGCGTCACACTGATCGTGTACAGGCCACCCCACGACGATACGGGCACGAACCGTGAGCTGGATCCGCTACTGCAGCATTTTTTCCCCTGCTTCAACATGCTAGCCGTGAGGGAGTCGCAGCTCGAGCATATTGTGCAGCTGCTGACGCAGCTGCAGTCATACTCGCAGGTGCTGTGCCGGGATCGCATCGCACGCATGGCGCACTGGATGTACAGAAGCGAGCCGTCAGCCGGGTTCTACGAGATGGTGCAGCACCTGCGGTGCGCATCTCTGCATCATAACCACAGCAGCGTGATCCCGCGAGCAATAAGAGGCATAGATTTTGCCTCGCTCCTGGGGATGACACCGCAACGTGAGAAAGGGCTTTGGCAGGCGCTAGACTCCTGGTCGTTCCAGCCACACACGCTGCAGACCAGCGAACTGGTGATATGCAGCTTCTTGCTGCTGCGCCAGTGCGCGAGGGACGCCAAGACGGTTGCGCAGGAAAACCGGCTCCTGCTGCTTCTCTTCACGCTGGAGGCGTCGTACCACCAGATCAACCGGTTCCACAACTTCCGGCACGCCGTGGACGTGATGCAGGCCGCGTGGCAGCTGTCGAAGCGGCTCCTGCAGGACCCGCTGCAGATCTTGCTGATCACGTTAGCTGCGCTCGGCCACGACGTGGGCCACCCTGGTTGCAACAACCAACTGCTGTGTAAATACCACTCCCCGGTCGCGACACACTACCGGCAAAAGTCTGTGCTGGAGCACATGCACACTGATCTGTTTGGTGATCTGCTCCTCGAGCATTGGCCGCAGCTGATTGGCCGCTCCGCACAGGGCCGCCACAACATGGAACACATTGCGGAGGCCATCATGGCTACAGACATGGCACTGCACGGAGACTACGTGCGCCAGTTGCAGGCGAGCACCCAGGTCGCGGATCTGGGATCGCTCTCCTCGTTAATTCTCAAGGCAGCTGACATATCTAACGTCACGAGACCTCTGAACGTTTCCGCCCAGTGGGCGGCCCTCATCACGCTCGAGTTCGAGGACTGCGCACTACTCGATCACTATGAGAGCACAGCAGGAGGTGACGACAAGGGCCAGCAGCAGTCGCTGCCGCCGCCACCGCAGCTGCAGGAGCAGCGCGACGACTGCCCGGAGTTGGAGCACGGAATCGACCCGGATTTTGATTTCAGAGACGCCACTCCAGAGTCACTCACAGAAAAGCTGCCCACGATTCCAGCGGGCCAGATTTTCTTCATCGACACCTTTGCCGAACAGTTCTTTTCAGAGTTTTGCAACCGCTTCCCCACTGTGGGGTTCTTGGCAGAAAACGTAAAGGCGAACCGTGAATCTTGGGTGCGCAGGTCACAGAACCTACCTATCATCCCCCCCTTTTGATTTACAAGACTTTTCGTTCCTATTTTTGGTTTTTTTTTTTTTTTTTTTTACCTGTTTTCCCAACTTCTTATAGAATAGACATCTGCATCTCATGTATTCTTTTCCCCGTGCATTTCAAATAGAGCTTTATACAAATTTAAAAAAAAATTACACATACACACACATACACACTTTTATCTCATCAGACATAGGCGCTCTGTTCAATCAGGCCCTGTTCCTTGTACTCTTTAACAACTGCAAAGGCCTTGAGTAATTTTCTGCGTGCGCCTAGCGCTGAAATTCCCATACGTTCCAACGTCTCATCGTCCAGGTAGATCAGCTCGTCCCAGCGCTTGCTGCTCAGTGCGTCCGAGTATTTATGCAGTCTTAGCGACTTGAGCCAAGCAGGGATGTTTGTCAATAGTCTTGGATCTGTCAAAGTCTTTGGGTTCATCGACGAACCGTTGCTGCCCGGACAAGCGCTGTTGCTGCCGTTACTGTTGTTATTTCCATTGTTGCTGCTTGAATTGTTAGAGCTGTTAGAGCTGTTACCACGGGAAGAAGGTCTTGGTAGGGAGTCGGCGGACCCACCGCTGTCCATTTCGCCTGCTGCTGCCCTCGCCTTGGCGGTAAAATGATGGCTACTACCGCTATGGGCGTGGCCGTGACCATTTGTGTGGCCGTTCATGTGAGTGCCACCATTAACGTGGTGCGAATTGCCCATGGCACGCTTCGGCTTTGAGGAACCTATCCCGTGGCCCGTGTTCTTAGCCACATGAGGATCAGCAGACTTAGGCCTCTGGTGCACGTCCTTGATGTAGTCAAAGATCGGCTGCGTGACAGAAGTGGGCTGCGGTGACCACTGTTGGAACAACAGGGCCGCGTCAGTTGGGTCCCCGGCAGCATCACCCTCCTTGGAGAAGACAGAGTCGAGGTTCACCACGGGGTACAGATCCCTGTTGGGCACCGGCGAGGCGATCGCAGGGATCTGCGGTGAGATGTAACCGCTCTTCGACAAACTGTTCAACTTCAACTTGGTGTACTGCAACACGTCCTCATGCAGGGTAAACAGCAAACTGTCGATGACCGTGTTCTGTTGAGCACTGCTTAACATCGACAACCACGAGCACAGTTGGTTGATGTCCTGGTTAAAGTTGACCACGGGGTTTGAACCGGCTTGCTGCGACTGCGACTGCGAATGCGAATGCGACTGCTGCTGTTGTTGTTGCTGTTGCGATTGATGCTGGGGAAGAATTTGCTGCGAGAGCCGCTGCTGCGACGGAGCTGCTTTGGCATGCTGTGGTTTCCCATGCACGCCCAGCATGCTCGTGCTCGAAGGTCTGGTAAAAGAGTCTAGAAACATTGAGGTGGTGCCCACGGAGGACGCACAGCTAGGAGATTGCACCAAGGGAGAAAGCACAGCAGAACCGGCTGCTGAATTATGCGTGGCTTGAGAACCCTGTGAAGCCTGTGAGCCCGGTGGACCTGCAATACCCGTAGTGTCGGTGGATCGTCCCTGAGGTGGCCCCGTGGATGGCGTCGACTGCGGCAAGGAAGTACTGTCCACCACATCGTTGAAAAACATGCTGTGAGATTGAGCTCCTATCTTGGGGGATAAAACCATCGGGCTGGCAATCGAATTGCTCAAATTCATCGCACTCGATTGCGGCGATAATAGAACGGCCCCAGGGTGTGCGCTACGTCCCACGGTGTAGGGCGATTGGCTGCCCTGACCAAACTCATCATACGCATGGTTCATTACTGCTTCAACGGTCCTCTAACCTCCCAATGTCACTACTTCTTGTTATGCCACCTTTGTCTTGAAAAATGTCAAGAGATGTTCAACATTTGCAACTCTTCGGACCTGAAAATTTTCATCAGCTCTCAATAACAAGCGATGACTTGATGCGGTGATTGGGTGAAATACGGCTGAGCGACCAGTTTTGAGCTCTATTTAGTGGCCTATGTAGTGTAGTACTTGTTCAAGATGGCATCTGTGTTGGAGGAGGTGGACGGATCCTCCTTCTTGAGCTGCTCCAGTAGCGCCTGTACTTTGGGCTTTACCGGTGGTCGGAACATGACGAGGAACTTGAGCGTTTGGAACCCCAGGGATGCTCTAGCAGGATCAAGACAGATCGGTCTCACCGCGTCAACGTGCTGCTGGGTGACACGGGGCAACTCGCTCATGAGACGAATGAATAGTCGACGGTGCTGATTCTCCAGGTAAGGCACGAGCGAGGACAGAAGTTTGAGAGACCACTTGTCGTAGGTGGGGTACTCGCTGCCGCCATCGTCAGTTTGCAACTGCAACTCTGCATACCACTCCTCGCTCAGCCACTCGAGGACCATGCCCACGCGGCCACTAATGTCCTCTAAAAACTGGTCGTGTAGTATTCCTCTCACGTAGTCGCTCATCTCTTCGTTATGTGTCAGCCCCCTAGCGGCCAGCCGTGTCAGCAGGTGTAGCCAAGAGGTCCCATCCCATTGAAGGAGCTTGATCTTCATGAGCGGGTTGGAATCGTGAGACAGTGTACCTGCGAGACCAGGGGTTTCGTCTGAGTCCCTGAGAGCCACGATGTGGGCCACGACGCGCTGTACGTGGAGCATCTTGTCTTCTGGCGTTAGCGGACTCGCCCGTTGCAGCTCCACCGGGGTGTCGTCGTGCTGCTCCTCCTCTTCGGCGGGCTCATCACTTTTCAGACGCTTTTTGGTAGGTTGTGCGTCCTGATCAGATTTGCGCTTACGGCTGTCTGCATTGGAGGAGCCAGTGGGGGCAGTGGCAGTGGTAGCACCACCTACTGGTTGGGTTGATTTTTTATTGATCAAGTCTGTGTACCGCGATGCCACTATCGACAGTCCCGAGATGAGTTTCTTAGTGTCGGTGTTATAAAAGGCCTCACTGCACAGTTTGACCATCACGTCTTGGGACAGCTTCGACACATCTTGGCCCGAGTTGTTGCTGTTCATCAAGGAATACACCGCGCAGTAAGAATTATCAATGGCAATTGGCGATGCGTTGAAGAAGTTTGGGATGTTCTTAGACATTGTGTATTTTTGTAATTGCGACAAGAATTGTATGTCGTTGGGCACTGGTGGTTCAGCAGACGGTGGTGGTTGAGGGGTGCTGGCTTGAGGTGCTGGCGATTGTCCACCGGCTTGCTGCTGTCGCTTTCTCAATGCGGCGTATTTCTGCTTATCCTTATCCCTCATCTTATTCTCCATGGTGGTTTCGTCATAACTCATAACTCCCTTACTGCGAGTCTCCTCCCCAATGACATGTAACGTCTGTGAAATCTTGGACAGCTTGGCATGCAGCGGTGCCATGCTACCTTGGCTTTTGATCAATTGGTTTTTCAATCCAAACTGCACAAAATTCTTGTAAGATCGTTCCACAAATCGTTTGCTCAGTCGATAGTGAAGCGTGGAGGTGCCCTCCTGTTGAAACTTGGCGTCTACGTTAAACTTCAACAGGGCCCCCAGTATACGCATCGTAGCCTGTGGTCTCTGACGCATGACAAACGAAAGGCAGTTGAGAACCCCAGAAAATAGCGGTGCGACCATGATGGGTTCCTCAACAAGATAGTTAAGCAAGAGATCCAATAATTTTTTGGCTTCTGATTCAATCTGTGGTTTGTTAGAAATCACCGGATGTCCCTCTGGCACTGAGGAGATACTGATAACATCACTTCTACTGCTGCTGGAGCGCGAAGTATGTACAATAACAATCTCTGCAATAAATTTAGCCGTCGCCAATCGAACCCCCATGCTTCTGGAGTCGTCTGCAAACACGTCGCTGTCGTTTGCCCTCGGAGGCTCCGGATAGGGCGTATTCCAACGGTGTACGATATACTGTTTCATCTGCTGCATAAGTTCCCAAGTTTCTTTGTTAGAAGTCTTGGCCACTAGATCAAATAAGAGCGGATACGCTGACGCAAGGGCCAATACAGAATACTTATACGCCGTACCATCTTTGGACCCTTGAAGAACAGACAACAAAGAGCCCAAGTGCTGTTGAGCCACGAAGGGTTTTTCGATGGAGGGAAATTGAGAATCCGATAGTATTTGTAGCAGTAACTGTGCAAAGAAGCGTGCCAATTCTAATTTCAATGCTGGTGAAGTGCTCTGAGAAATGTAGAGTGAAGCGGCTGTCTCAAGAACTTTGGGCAGCAACTGAGCTGGATTGTTCTCCATTGCAAGCCGACGGGCCTGCCGTAATTGCTCAACCTCGGGAAAAGCCATCCTTTTCCCCTCTTTTGTCAGTTAGAAGTTATCAAAGTTGCCGTTGTTGTTTAAACTTCAAGCCATTTTTTCAGTGCTCATCGCTTAAAAAAAAAAAGACCGAAAAAAATGAAATGCATAATAAAGAAGGATCCAACGATTGGATTTGAACCTTTTTAATAATAAATAATAAAATGTAAGAGTGAAAAAAAATTAGGAAAACAACTGCCTTTAGTTTTCAATTTTCTTTAGTGCTGTACTTCTCAAAGTTTGGAAAACTTTATCGCCATAACAATAAGCTACAATATTAGAGACAAGAATAGCTCATGGAGTCAAAAACTGGTTGTTGCAATAAAAAATTAAGCTGGATTTTTGTAACCTTTGTCTACACTTATTTGCTTTAATGAAAACATATCTTAAAAGTACCGTTAAATCCAACCATAAACAAGAAAAAGAAGCAAGCTTTCAAATGAATGTTGGAAGAAAGTGGGCGCTCATCCAGGAAATAATTCCTCAATTGATGTTTC
Source organism: Zygosaccharomyces kombuchaensis (assembly GCA_003705955.2). NCBI lineage: Eukaryota > Fungi > Ascomycota > Saccharomycetes > Saccharomycetales > Saccharomycetaceae > Zygosaccharomyces > Zygosaccharomyces kombuchaensis. Next base: position 80,621 of record PPJZ02000039.1, read on the forward strand.
GGCGATCCCCTTTAAGATTACTAGAATATGAAGTTCAAAATACTGATAGATTAGAATTTAACACCAAATATTCAGGGACATTCGGAGAGGTTATCAATTTTCAAATACATTTTGTAGAAAAAAAAAAACAACTCCAACACTCCAGAGTAAATCCTCACAATATCTTTTTTCTTGACACCCTAGGATTTCACTTCTTGGCTGAAAAAAATTGAACTGTTAACTACTGACGATCGAAGCAAAACAGAATCATTTTGATCAATTAACCTTTGAGTTTTCTTTCTTATTTTTTTCGATTATGGCCATTTACGAGCTCTAAAGGCTACCGTGCCAGTATGATCACCAGTGCTATCTCTCAAGTACAACAGTGTTCAAAAAAATTCCTTGATATGTGATTCGGAACCACGCATCGACCACTCCCTAAGGCACACCTCCAAAGACATAGTTTTATCTGCAGCAGTTCAAGCACTACCATACATTACGAAACCCTCCCAAATAAGCTAAGTCAACCTAATTTCATACTAAATTAATCATAACCATTCACTGCGTCTACTGTATATTCCTTGGAACGATATCAATCAAGAAGTCGAACATATCGCTCTTTTGTAAAGCCTCGGCAATATCAGCCTTTTGCAAAGTCCTCCTCTTGTTCTCTTCCGAAACACACCATGCCCTCATAGTCAGCTCTGTAATAAAGATCTCACACGCCTTGGCAAACAAGATAGGTGCCTCCGCGCTGATCATTCTCACGTCCTCATCGGTCTTCATCACTTTTTTAATCCTCGCCAGTGGTAGAGAGTGCGATTTGAAATCCTCTGTATGTTGTGATCCCGGCTCATTCGTGGATTCAATCTCATTGATCAGTTCCTGCCAGTATTGAATCATGATCTCTCTGTAGTGGCCCACAAGACCCTGCCCAACATTGCGGAACACGTCGAACTCTTCGTCCTCATCCTGCTCAGGAAGTGCACCGGCACTATCTTCCCGTATATCCTCACGGTTCTCCAAAAACTCTAACTCATTTTCTGCCATCTTGCTCTCTTGCCCTCTTCCACTGAAACTAACCTTGTTTAAGATAACGATCTATAAGACCCGAGAACGCTTATAAACTTGTTTAAAAGACTAAGAACGCAAGAACCAAGGATATGAGAGAGTTTAAGGCCTTTAGCAGTGCTGAGCAAAGTAGCTTGCCGCAGCCACATAGGGGCCCCAGCTCGAGTGAGATCTATGCAGAACCAGAGAATTTTTTGGAAGTGGAAGTGACGAGTCCAAGGACTCACACACCTCATGGTAGTGACACAAGAGGTATGTTTACGGACTATGAAGTGGTTTGCCGGACAAATCTGCCTGCTTTTGGGAAACGCCTCTCTCGAGTACGTAGAAGATACTCCGATTTTGAATTCTTTCGCAAGTGTTTAACCAGGGAACTGGCCATCTGTGGCGGACCTCCGAGAGTGGTGGTGCCGCATTTGCCTGGTAAGATCCTATTGGGCAATCGTTTTAATGACGAACTGATCGAGGAGCGCCGACAGGGACTGTGTAAATGGTTACAAGCTGTTGCGGGGCATCCATTGTTGCAATCTGGTTCCAAAGTGTTAGTGAGATTTGTAGAGAACGACAAATTTGTTGGTTGAACTCACTAAGGTCGATTGTAGAGTATAAGGATACAGCTTATATAACGAGAAGATGATATATTTCATGATATGAAGTCGATGTTTTTGATACATTAGCGGGATATGAATCCCTCGACGGATAGCTACTTCCCGTCCCATGTGCATATCCGTCAATTTAGTAAGTCTCGTCCTATGTATCATAAATATAAATATTTTCGATAAAATACTGTATAATATGTGGGTTACTTACTATACGTATAGTAATGGCTCATGGAGGGTGGGACCTCGAGGGATATTAAATATACAACAGTATTATCTGTTTCTAGGCTTGCTGACTCCCTTTCATAAACGCTGGAATCATTCAGTAACTTTAATATTATAGTATTACAGAGAGATATGAAAGCCAGTCAAATTGTAAGATTTTAATATTTTGTGAGTACAATAAAGTAATGTGCTCAATCCTGGGAGAATCGGCAAAAGTTGAGAATTCCTCTTAAGAAACCCTTCTGACTTGAGTTAACTAATTGCTTTAGCCCCACTATAAAAGTTGAAGATTTCGCTCAAGAGATGACCAAAGCTGCCTTTTTCATAAGGATGCCTACTCTTCTAGTCAAGTTGCAAACTTACGCCGATCTTCCACGTATCTTCTGAACCTATTATTAGACCCCAGCTCCAGAACCATCCACAACACAGCCGTGCTGGCGTAAATGGAATATTACAAGCTCCTCATAGCTTGCCATGCCGTATTGTATTGTTACTATTTAATTTTTTTTTTTTTTTCATATTTTTTCAATCTGATCGGCAAGTAGAAAAAAAACATGCTTCTCTGACTTCGACAACAATCTCGATAGAACCGACCCAAAGATTCCTCCCCAATGTTCAAAAGGTCCACTCTGAGAACGTTCGACGCGTTTACCAAGACCGAGGAGGATGTGCGTATTAGGACACGCTCCGGTGGCCTCATTGCGTTGGGCTGTTGCCTAGTGACGGTATTTTTACTGTTGAGCGAATGGATGCACTTTAGCGAAGTGGTTACGAGACCTGAATTGGTGGTAGACAAGGACCGTCAATTGAAATTAGATCTGGTGGCTGACATTACCTTCCCCAGCTTACCTTGTGACATGTTGAGTCTCGACATTATGGACAGCGCCGGAGAAATACAGTTGGACATCTTAGAGTCTGGCTTCACCAAGACAAGATTGGACCAAAATGGCGAGTCCTTGGGCTCCTCTTCATTGCAGGTGAGCGCTGAGGGCCCAAAGCCTGAGGACGAAGACTACTGTGGGCCTTGTTATGGCGCTAGAAACCAGGAAGATAACGCTCAACTGCCCAAGGAAGAACGTGTGTGCTGTCAGACGTGTAGCGACGTACGTAGGGCGTATTTGGAAGTCAACTGGGCCTTCTTTGACGGCAAAAACATCGAGCAATGTGAAAGAGAGGGTTACGTACAGCGTGTCAACGAACAATTGAACGAAGGGTGCCGTGTAGAGGGCAAGGCCCGGTTGAACCGTATCCAAGGTACACTACACTTTGCACCCGGGGCCGGATTCCAGAACAAAAAGGGTCATTTCCACGATTTGTCATTGTATGAGAAGACCCCCAACCTGAATTTCAACCACATCATTAATCACTTAAGCTTTGGCAAACCTGTGGCAACAAATGCCCTCGGTCGGGGAGCCTCCGTGGCCACAGCACCGCTAGACGGGCGCCAAGTGTTCCCAGACCGTAACACGCATCTTCACCAGTTCTCCTACTTTACAAAGATCGTGCCCACACGCTACGAGTACCTCGACAAGATGGTCGTCGAGACGGCCCAGTTCAGTGCCACGTACCATGATCGTCCACTAGGCGGTGGTGCCGACAGCGACCACCCGACGACACTGCACACCAGGGGTGGGTTTCCGGGGCTCTTTGTGATGTTCGAGATGTCACCGCTTAAAGTGATCAACCGTGAAGAGCACTCCCAAACGTGGTCTGGATTCTTGCTCAATTGCATCACAAGTATCGGAGGCGTGCTTGCTGTGGGCACAGTCCTTGATAAAATTACTTACAAGGCCCAGAGGTCCATTTGGGGCAAAAAATCTGCTTAAGGATGCCCACAAAAGAGCCGCCAATATGTAGTCTTACAAGCTTATACTTGTCACTCTAGACGGGGATCTTCCTCCTATGGTGAAAAAAAGTTTAGGAACGATTGTTATAACGTTATTATTGTGTTGACAAACAGAAACGACAAAGGGAGAGCATCAGCTGAGGTAAGAAGGATCTGGGAAGTTGAATTGAGGTGCCCAAGAGATGGTTACGCAATCACACGTGTCCTCGTCGTCGCTGCCGATGCAGCAGACGAGGTCGCCCTCGATGCAGAACGTTATGAACACGGCCGTCACGGAGCAGGACTCACTTTACTACGTCTGTGCGAATATGAAGAGGAGGTTGGAGCAACTACCGCAGATGCAGCCATACTTGAACCTCGCTTATGCATCCAGTGAGGTTTTGAGCGAGAGACAGGCCCTGCTGCTTTCGCAGAAACGACAACAACAGAAGGCTACCAGCCATCAAAGTATGGGGTCCACCTTCAGCGGTAGAGAGTCGCATGCGACAACGCAAAGGGCTTCTTCCATCTCGAACTCCAGCTTCAAAGAAGAGTTGTCATTGGACGGGATTACCTATGCCGGCCAGGGATCGAATAACCATGCAAATATGGAGGAAACTCTACTGACATTTAGTATGGGAATCTTGCCCATCTCGATGGATTGCGATCCTGTGACACAGATGTCACAGCTGTTCCAACAGGGTTCGCCGTTGTGCATTATTTTCAACGCCGTAAAGCCGCAGTTTCGGTTGCCAGTAGTGTCTAGCGACGATGTCAAAATCTGCAAAAAGTCCATCTACGATTTCATTCTTGGTTGCAAGCAACATTTTGCGTTCAACGACGAGGAGCTATTCACAATAACCGATGTTTTCGCCAGCTCCACCAACCAGTTGCTTAAGGTTCTGGATGTTGTTAATACACTTATGAACTCTGCACCAGAAATTTTTCCCTCGTTTGCCGCAGTCCAGGAGGATTTGAGGGCAGAATGCCACTATTTGTCACAGCAACGTAACACGATGGAACATTTCAAGATTATCAAGGAGTTCGTGGGCACAGAGCGCAAATACGTGCACGACTTAGAAATCCTGGATATTTACAGACAACAACTACTGGATAGTAATCTGATTACTTCTGAGGAATTGTACATGCTCTTCCCTAATCTGAGCGATGCCATAGATTTCCAAAGACGGTTCCTGGTGTCGCTGGAGATAAACTCCCTAGTTGATGCCTCTAAGCAACGCATTGGTGCGTTGTTTTTGCATTCCAAATATTTTTTCAAGCTTTATGAACCTTGGTCCATAGGACAGAACGCAGCTATAGATTTCTTGTCCCAACATTTGGAGAAAATGCTTAGGACTGATTTTATCATTCGCAATAAATTGGAGTTGCAATCCTTCTTATACAAACCTGTGCAAAGGCTTTGCAGGTACCCATTGCTCCTCAAAGAGCTTTTGCAAGTGTCTCAAGACGTAACGAACACAAAGGAGTTAGAAGTGGCGCTGGATATCTCCAAGGGGATTGCCAGAAGCATAAATGAAAACCAAAGGCGAACAGAGAACCACGAAATCGTGAAAAAATTGTACAGCCGCGTGGTAAACTGGAAAGGTTATAGAATATCCAAATTCGGAGAGCTCTTGTATTTTGACAAAGTCTTCATTTCCACTAGCAATTCGTCAGAACCTGAACGGGAGTTTGAAGTTTATCTTTTCGAAAAAATCATCATTCTTTTCTCTGAAGTGACTGCCAAGAAAAGTGCCTCGCTATCGTTAAAAAAGAAACAAACGAATTCAGGATCCTCGTTGACTCTCAATTTGTCAGGATCTCATAACGGATCCAGTTCAGGCTCCCCTCTGGGATCACCTGAATCCAAATTAGATCTAAGAGGACGTATCATGATTGCTAATCTGACTCAAATAACCCCACAGAGCACACATTCACTAGCCATAACTTGGGAATCAATCAAAGAACAGGGCAATTTCATTTTGAAATTCAGAAACGAAGAGACTAGAGACAACTGGTGCTCTTGCTTACAAACGCTAGTGAGGAGTATAAGAAGTGAATCTTTCAGAACATCTACCAGTGGAGATATATCGAGTTTCTCATCGTCAGCACATTATAGAACCACCCACAACAGCATGACCTCGTTGACCAGTTCTCACCACAAACACATATCAGAAGTACTACCCAAACATCATACTTCCTCCTACGAAAACGAGTACCGTGCTATATCTGAAAATTACAAAAATTCAATACCAAAATCTTCACTTCTTGTGAGAATCGCCTACAAATCAGATTTTTACACTATTCTCGTAGATTTGTCTTCAAGTGTGGAAGATGTGATAAACACTATCAGGAGAAAACTGAGTCATTCTGGCGTCGTCAGTAAGATAAAATACCAGGATGAAGACGGGGATTACGTGATGCTACAATCCGAGGACGACTGGACAGTAGCAAAAGATATGCTGAAGCAAAGTGAGGAGCGCATTCTGAACGTTTGGGCGTACACTTGAGTTCCCTGGGTGCGAACGGAGAAGTGTTGGCCTCAAATTTTTGCATATTTGACTACTGCTTCAGTCGTCAACCCTAGATATTTCAACCAAGTATTTATCTATGTAAAACAAAACCTTTATGAATTTAAATTGTAAGGAGTAGCTCTCTTCGATGTGGCTCGGAATTTTAAACTTAATGAATTAAGAACCAATAAATAAATAAATAAATAAAGCATAATGATGTCTTCTTATGTTAAAGAATACTTGGGACCATCCCCGCCTTCGGGAACAACCCAGTTAATGTCCTGAGTCGGAACCTTGATGTCACAGGTCTTACAGTGAATGCAGTTTTGCGCGTTGATTTGAAATTTTACCCCCAATGGTGAGCTTTCGTCTTCAACGTATTCGTAGACACCAGCTGGGCAAAATCTGTTTTCTATTCCCTTGTACTTGGGATAGGCAGCTTCGGCATGCTTCTGTAAATCTTGATCAGGTACCCTCAAATGGCATTTTTCGTCTTCATCGTGGTAGGTTCCGGTTCTCGATACAGATGTTAAAATATCGAAAGTGATCTCGCCATCAGGCTTGGGATATTCGATGGGCTTATATTTATCAGCTGTCGCAGTAACAGATGCGTCAGACTCGTTGAAACCAAAAGTCCATGGAGTGCGTCCTTTCAAAACAAAAGAATCCAAACCGGAATAGACCATACCACCGTAGCCACCCAAGCGTGTGTTGAAAGAAGGTCTCAGGTTACGCACAGAATAAAGTTCTTTGTAAATCCACGAGTTTTTGAAACCATCTTCGTACGAATTTAAATCGATAGGTTTTTCAAGCAGTTTTCCGGTGTCTGTTTCTTCCAATTCTTCCAATTCTTCCAACACAGGCATCTTTGAGATCACTTCAAACATCTTTTCTGCTGCGATCATACCAGACTTCATAGCAGTGTGAGAACCCTTTATCTTGGGTACATTCATGAACCCTGCAGAGTCCCCAGCAAGTAACCCTCCTGGAAAGTTCAATTTTGGTACTGCTTGCAAACCTCCCTCGTTCAGTGCACGGGCTGCATAACTGATACATTTACCACCCTGCAACACTTTTTTGTAGTAGGGATGTTGCTTTAATTTTTGGAACTCTTGGTAAGGAGAAATGTATGGATTCTTGTAGTCCAAGCCGACGACAAGGCCCACCGTAACTATATTTTCACCAAAATGGTATTGGAATCCACCACCATAAACATCGTTCGACAAAGGGTACCCCATAGTATGTGCGATGAATCCCTTTTTGAAATTTTCTGGTTTCACTTCCCACACTTCCTTAATGCCCAGACCATAAGTTTGGTTTTGTCTTCCCTTGCGCAAATCAAATTTTTTGATGATTTGCTTAGTCAAAGAACCATGGCAACCTTCTGCAAAGACAGTTTGCCTTGCACGGAATTCCATCCCCCTTTCAAAAGTCTCCTTGGGTCTACCGGATTTCGAAATCCCCATGTCCTTCGTGGCCACACCAACGACAGACTTTCCATCCTCGCTGTAAATAACGTCGGAGACAGCAATGCCCGGATACACTTCCACGCCCAGTTCTTCAGCTTTTTCCGCTAGATAGGCACAAATTTGGCTCAAAGAACCAACATAATTCTTATTTTTATTGATCATTTGTGGAGGTGCAGGCACTGGGAAAGACAGTTTACCCATAAAATATTTCAGATCTTCATCTACGACCTTAGTAACCAATTCAGGCGGCAAAGGTATACCTTGACCATTATCGTCGTAGTACTCACTTTCAGGGAACAATTCCCGTAGAGCTTTTGGATCCACTATTACACCAGAAACAATGTGAGAACCAAAGTCCGCGCTTTTTTCCAACACAACAACTCTGACCCGCTGTTCACTATCTAATTGCTTTAGCCTGATAGCAGTAGCCAGCCCAGCCGGCCCACCCCCCACGATGCAAACGTCTACTCTGTCCACTACTCTTTTTTCAGTGAGAATTTCTTGTTCCTCTGGGCTCATATTTTGGAAGGCAACCTCCGCAGACTGATATGCCACATGAGATGTGGCAAATCCCCGAGTAGCATGGACTGCGTAGCGCTGGCGCATTAGCACGGAGGTCAACCCCGCTCTCCTGGAGAGGGCTCTGAGACCGATATTTACCGCCTCTTTAATAGGAATTTTAGTGATCCGTAACATCGACCTTTCCAGCTGGCATATACAGCAATTGGGTTTTTGTGAGGGAAACTATTATGGAATTCAAATTCAAATCCGAAGTTGTAAATCGTTAAATATATCGGTCCATCGATTGAATTTTTCATCGGCATCGTCATCGGCATCGGGTAGAAGAGTCAGGCACCACACTATAAAAAATGAAGTAGGAGAAATTAATTAACAAAACAAATAATATAAAATGAAAAAAAAAAAAAATAAACTACATTAATGAAGCTAAGGATCAACCCATGGATTGATTGTACCTGAAATTGTAAAACCTGTACCCGAATTGAGAATTTAGTGTGAAGAAAAAAGAAAAAAACAAATGATTGAGCGAAGTTCAGCTGAATGTGCATTCGAGATCGTCGAAAGATATTGACTCAGGTGACTCAATGTCGCTAGCGAGAAATCCGTTTCTGACAGTTTTCAACCATGTGGAGCAGCTAGCCGCCATATTACCATTTCTTGGATGCATTTGGGAGAATCTCCTGCTTTCAATAGGTGTTTGTGTGTAGATCACCTTGTGTATGGCGGCCATCACGTTCGCAGAGTTATGCGTAGCGTTTTTGAAATTGTTCTTTGCAAACAATTTCGAAAGTCTTGGTGCTGCTGCTGCTGCCGTCACATATGTGTTGTTGTTGTTGTTGTTATTAAAAGTTGTATTGGGAACTGAATTGAGAGTTGTGTAACTCGATTTGGACCTTTTGACGTTGTCTTGCTCAGTCTCTTCTTCCTGGGGTCTCTTTTGTGACGAGGAGACCTGCTTCTCTCCTGTAGCATGGGGAGTTAGCATGGCGGATACTGGCGAAGTTGAGTAAGGGACGTTGAACTCAGAATTTAAAGTAAAAGTTGTGACACCTCCGGTCCTCTTGAAATCTAGCTGGGCTGGCTCGGTGATATGATTTCCTTCATTTTCTAAGCTGGCATCAAGATCGTCGACTTTGACGTTTTGCTGCTTGTTTTGAACAGATGCAGCCTGAGCGTGCTTTTTGTAGTCTGGTGACAAAATGCCCCTGTAAACGTAGACCATTCTTCGGGGCGAAGAATTGGACCATTCCCGAGACAGTGCATAGACAAGAGTCTTTTCGCCCTTTTCTAATTTCTTCACGTAAGCATTTAGCTTCGCAGAGATCAAATTTGACAGTTTTGTAGATAAGTTGTTCATCTCTGGGTGCTTTTCTAACAGATGGTCCGACAATTGTTTCACTGTCATACCTTGTAGAGTGGGGTCCTTTTCCCAAAGAATGATGAAAACAGCGTAGAGCACGTCGTCATCCAAGGGACCGTTTCTTTCCCGAGGCATGGGCCTCTCACCAGTGACTGGGATCAGTTTAGAGATTTCTAGCGGAGACGAATCGCTCTTGGGAGTAGCCTTCAATTTGGAGCCCCCAACATCGACAGCATCATAGGAAGAATCCTCGCTGGATGGCGTGTTAGGCATCACACCCATCGATTCAGTACTCTGCATGCCATCAGACTTGGGGCTGAAAACTAAGGAACTGGCTTGAAACACAGGAGAGGCATTGTTGTGGAGTATCTCGCTTTCCAAGGCAGGGATTGGAAGTGGTCTTGGGTTAGTTAAAGCCATTTTTTTGAAAGAAAAATATTTTAGAAAAAAAATTCCCAGTAATTACTTTAAAAGACAGAAAAGTTGGAAAGTTAATTAAAACCTCCAACGAATTGGAAAAAAAATTAACAGAGTACAGCTGGCAAATAATATCGCAACTTTGATAGACTCAGGTAGTTATATCGTCGCCCGCCTGTCTCGTATATGTCTGGCGACACTGGCGCTTTTTCAGTAAGATACAAAAAAAAAAAAATTAAATCAAAAAGGACTTAAGATTGTGAAGATAAACATAAAAAATGCAAAAGGAACTGCGAACAACCTACAATGTAGTCAAGATCAGAATATAGTGAAAAAGATCGAGATCGAAAAGAAAAAGCTTAAATGAAGAAAAAAAAAAAAAAAAGGATCTTCTACGCCATTATGAACGCGGATGGAAAAACATTTGGAAATTTCAGAAGAAAAAAAAATTAAAAAGCTGGATACAGTGAAAAATTTGTGAAATTTTTTTTTTTTCAAAATGTTGCGTGGGTTGTCCAAGTTGCGTCGGTATCTTTGTACGGTATTGTATCACGTGATGGTGTTTTCAAAAGTCGCTACCAGCATCAGCGTCGGCGGTAACGGTAAGAGCACCACTCCTAAGTGCCAACAGTGACCTATCCTGTCCCAATGCGCTGCCGAACGTTCTGTTCACTTCCAAAAAATCACAACCCACTCACCCCGCTGTTTAAAAACAGTCACTCGAAAATATATGCCCTAATGACAAGCCCTATGTGGTACGCTCTCGAGCCCACGCAAGAGCTTTTTTGGTCAGTTCGTAGTCGTGTCGCCAGTACCCATCTGCTTGGTCGTAGACGTTGTCCAACGTTTTCCCAGTTGGTGCTGTGAACCAGTAGTTGACCGCTATGTGTATGTCGCCCGTGTCTGGATCGTCGTCGTCGCTGCCAAAGGAAGTGACTTCGTGGAACCAGCCCGTGGGCAAGTACAGCATTTCACCCGGTTTTAAATCTACAGTGAGCCTGTTGGCCTTGTGGAAAAGCGGCCACTTCAATTCGCTGGCTCTAGCAATCGATTCTCGCAGCTTCTTGTCTTTCACTGTGTCGAGGTGTACCACCGCAGGTGGTATCGTGGAAAAGGAAGGCGGATCTAGCCCAGTGGGCGACTCTTGATTCTGCCGCATGTCATCAATTTCTATCTGTTTTTCGTATTGAGCCACTCGAGCAGCATCCAACGTTTCGCCGCGATCACCTTTCTCCAGCAAATGCTTGTAAACTTCCGTCAGAATTGCACCATCGTCTCTCAGCTGCCTCCAGAGGGGTGCACGATCATCCGGGACGTAGTCTATCACACCTGACGCATACACCTGGCGGATGTTGCCCACCGTGTACATCTTGGCGGCGTCTGAGGGCGCAAACAGTGTGAACCTCTTGTGGCCCGCCACGGGGATGTACAAGTTGTCAGCATGGTCGTGGTGAAGCCCTGAGGAAGCACCACCCCCCGGTACATTCCTGCCCAACCCCAGCCTGGCCTCCTTGGCATCAAAATTTTTCAACCATTCTTCATCCTGTGCAGAAGCAGTTGGCGACGAGCCCACCCAAAGGTTGATCTGCTGCGGAATCAGATAATGCAAGAACGCTGGAACCTCTGGCAGCGTGCCCACCAGATTGGTCAACGGCGGCTGGTACAGCTCTCGTAGGCGCATTTCGTACTCTTGTGTTTCTCCCCCCATCTCTTCCTCCTCCTCCTCCAATTCGTCAAAATCGTCGTGCAAGTCCCCAAAGGTGACTGAATCGTCATCCTCGCCATCCGATAGCACCTGATCTCTTTCCTCCTCGTCCGTATCCTCACTGGCATTGGGGTCATCCTCATAGTACTGCGTAGTCAAATAGAGCCCCGGCTCTTTCTCCCTGACCAGTTTGTCCATAAACTGGCCAAACGTCATTTTCACCCTTCTGGCACCGCTGCCAAACCCACCGTCGGTTTTGGTCTCCACAGTAAGGATATCGTCGCGGGGCAAGAAGTCCGCAATACCCCTGGGCTTCAAAGTCTCGCCCAGGAACCCCTCTGGTAACACCCCGTTAATCTTGCATGGTCTTCTAGCCACGACGCAATCGTCAAAAAAACTCTGCACCTCTTGCTCGGTGCTGGGGAGCTCTACAGTGCCGATATAGCCCTGTTTATCCGCACACCTATATCCGTGGTATTGCGAAGCCACTTTGCGGTCAAAGTCGGCAACTATTTTGCTCCGTTTAGGGTTGCTAGTCTCGTTACACCTTTTCATGGCAACAATGATGAAGATGATGGCGGGCCCCAGGTTGTGCACCGTGGCAACCTACAGTGTTTGGAACTTGGCTGCAAGACTAGTTGGTCGAATTGAAAAAAAGTGAAAAAAAAAAAAAAAAAGGAAAGCAAGCGCCCAGGCATTTTGG